>CATLJY010000276.1:0-53652 GCA_949987705.1 Thereva unica | reverse complement strand
TCCGGCACCTTTTTATTGAGTCAGAAATTAAATTGCTAATTCTGAACATTGGTCCTTCGAGCCGGATCGTGATTCAATAAGATAACTTAAGACGCAATACAAGTATGGATGCTTTAATAATTCAACAGAGCGAAGTACGAGAGAGACTCGAACGGTCTTTCAGAAACTATCTCAAGGATGGCCCATCTAGGAAGACAGCGCAGTATTTTCAAAAAAGGCTCAAGATGCTCGACGATGACTGGACGGAATTCAAGAACAATCATCGACAGATTACATCAGTCAAGACGAAGAAGGACGAGAAAGAGCAGCTATACTTCAAAGAGGATTGGTATGCCGACACAGAAAACGCCTATGTCGAGATGTACTGCAAAATCGATGAAGACTATCACAAAACGCTGTCAGTCACAGAACCAGTCGCACGAGCGGAACAGACATCAGCCGATTTAAACAGCAGCTGCATTTCGCAACACAACAACAATGTGAAACTACCAAGGATCTCGATACCCACATTTGCAGGGGATTACGAGTCGTGGCCATCATTCCTGGATTTATTTTCCAGCCTTGTGCATAACAAAATATCTTTAACAGGAGCACAAAAACTCCAATATTTAAAGGCTCATCTTTCTGGAGAAGCTGCACGACTACTCAGCAACACGCTCATTAGTGACGCCAATTATGAACCAGCATGGCAACTTCTCGTCGATAACTACGACAACAAGAGAGCATTGTTGAAAACCCAGCTCGACATTCTGCTCAATCAACCTAAACTAACCCGAGAAACAGCTCAAGGCATCAAGGAGCTAAAAACGAGGACACACGAATGCCTCACTGCTATTGAGAATCTGGAGGTCTCAACAAAAAATTGGGATCCCATTCTCATCCACTTGCTGGTCCAAAAACTACCAAGCGAAACTCACGAACATTGGGAACAGTCGCAGAGCACCAAATCAAGGCAATCGATTCCAACATGGGTGGAACTACGCGAATTTTTGGAAACCAGGTTCAGAACCTTGGAAGCTGTCAGCAAACCAACAATCCACAAGAATGAACCTCACGAAAGCAAGTCCAGAGAGCACCCAAGAAGAAGCCAAGCCTTCCACGTCGCAAATCGAAGCGTATGCATCCTGTGCAAAGGCGCACATGCCATAGGGAAATGCCCCAAATATGTGCAGTTCAGCATCGATGATAGATTTAAAACAGTCAAATCAAAGGATCTATGCATCAATTGCCTGAGAGCAGGCCATCGCTCATCACAGTGTCCCAGTAAAGGTAGGTGTTTCCAATGCGGAAAGACTCACCATACAACCTTACACAGAATCCAGTCAGCGAGTCAAACCAACAGCAGCGTTTCACCGCCTTCAAGTTCAAACGATGAATTACCATCCAACCAAACACAAACATACTTCGCTCAGGCAGCACCTTACGACTGCCGACAAGTACTCTTAGCCACAGCCCTGGTCACCGTAGTATCTCCAACTGGACGAGAGCAGGTCTGCAGAGCACTCATTGATCCCGGATCTCAATCCTCATTCGTACGTGAGGCAGTGGTTCAAGATCTACAACTCAAAAAGGAGCCAATACAAACCGCATTAAGCGTGATCGGTAACATGCCAGCGGGGAAAATCACAAAATGGGCCTCGCTGCAACTAAAACCACGAAACCAACAGGCGAAGAACATCCAGGTCCAGGCAATGGTAATTAACAAAATAACTAATCCATTACCAAATAGTGAATGTTCTAGCAAGGATTGGGCGCACTTAAAGGGTCTCGAATTAGCGGATCCAACGTTCCACAAGCCGGGTCACATCGACATCCTTTTGGGAGCAGATGTATTCCCCATGATCATCTTGGCCGGCCTAAGGAAAGGCAACGAGGAAGCCCCAGTGGGACAAAACACGGTGTTTGGGTGGATCATCTCTGGGAAGACGACTCCAGCTACACGAGCAAGTGCACATGTGAAAACATTCTTCACCGAGGTGACTCCTAACGACGAGCTAAAGAGATTCTGGGAACTAGAAGAACTTCCATCAAGATCCAAATGGACAACCGAAGAAACCCGTTGCGAAAATCACTTCAAACACAACGTCACTAGATGCAGCAACGGACGTTACCAGGTACGGCTTCCATTTGTAGCTGATAAAATACAACTTGGCGCATCAAGACACATCGCCATTCGAACATTGATGCAAATGGAGAAAACGATTCCAACAAGATCCCGATTTGAAAGCAGACTACGTCAAATGCATACAGGAATATTTGACGTTAGGTCACATGATGCCTGCCACCACCCCCGAATCAGCACTTCAAAATCAATTGCCCAACGACACAACAACATATCGATGTTGTTACCTGCCTCACCATGCTGTCATCAAACCGAGCAGCACGACCACCAAACTGAGAGTAGTTTTCGACGCATCCCGTCCGACTGCCAACGGAAACTCACTCAATAGCGTATTATTGAATGGACCAGTGATACAAGACTCTTTGATGTCTACTCTCATGCGATGGAGAAAATATCGAATTGCTTACATGGCCGACATCGAGAAGATGTACCGGCAGATACGAGTTCATCCAGACGATGCCGATTACCAGCGGATTGTTTGGAGGGAATCACCAGATCAGCCTATACGAGACTACAAACTCTTGACTGTGACGTTCGGAACAAAGAGCGCTCCTTTCCTTGCCATCCGAACCATGCACCAATTGGCGAAAGATGAAGCAGAAATGTTCCAAATCGGATCCAACGCTGTACTCAACGATTTCTACGTTGACGATTTGATGACTGGCGCAGATAACATAGAAGAAGCAAGACAGAAACAAAGGCAATTAATTCAGCTTCTCCGAGCTGGAGGGCTAGAGCTCCGAAAATGGGCCGCGAATCACAACACCATCTTGGAAGAAGTTCCGGCAACCGATCGAGAGGTCTCCTTTCCACTCGCAGTGAATGCAGAAGAAGTCAAAGCTCTTGGCTTATTATGGAATCCTGCTAGCGATACACTGTCGTACAAGGTCAGCATGGAGTCAGCACCAGAAATATATACAAAACGGAAAATATTGTCCGAAATTGCGAAGCTGTTCGACCCCATCGGCTGGCTTACACCAGTAACAATTAATGCCAAAATTTTAATACAAAGTCTTTGGCTGACAAAACTCGACTGGGATGAAATAGTCCCGATCAACATCGATCAACAATGGCGAAAGTTCCGAGCAGACCTCCAAGTCATCCAAACTATTCAAATCCCGCGATGGATTGAAGCTCACAACAAAATCCAGAACATCGAAATCCATGGATTTTGCGACGCATCCATCAAAGCATATGCAGCAGCCGTATACATCCGGACACAAGACGAAGACGGTAACTGCCATTGTCACTTAATCGCTGCCAAGAGTAAAGTGGCACCCATCAAGACCATCTCACTGCCAAAGCTAGAGTTATGCGGAGCGCACTTATTGGCCAAATTACTGGCGCAAGTACAGGACGACATGAAGTTCGAGCAAGTAACAATGCACGCTTGGACTGACTCTACAATTGTACTCGCATGGCTGAGGAAACACCCATCATCATGGGAAACATTTGTGGCGAACAGAGTCTCACAAATACATCAACTACTAGACCAAAGTAGCTGGAATCATGTGAAAACTGAAGACAACCCTGCCGATTGCGCCACAAGAGGATTATCACCGAAGGAATTAAAACCACATAAGTTATGGTGGACAGGACCTCACTGGCTCCAACAGACAAAGGAGCACTGGCCCAAACGGAAGGAAATTCTAGATACCACGATGGGCTTGCGAAAGACCAGCCGCAATGCGCATCGCACGATATTGTACGGGGCCACACAACCAATATTACGTATGCGACAGGACAAACGCAATCAACGATATTCCCGCCGGAAAAAACAGAAAAGGTAGTATCCCATCATTGTACCTTATCATACATCTCAACCGCCTCCCTCAAGACAATTTTCTTTGAAGCTTAACGCTTCAAGGCGGGGAGAATGTTCAGGCTGAAATCAAAACACACCTGAAAAACTAAGAAATCATACCTACGAACGACAAACCCCTGAAAATGGCATAAAAAAAGGCAATATATAAATAAAACACCAATTTCACTATTATTTCCATTTTATTAAAACAACAAACAAACTACATAAATCTACAAAAAATATACAAAAAAAAAAACACACATGAAAGGACGTCACTACACAACAAAAAAACAACAAGAAATTCATACCTGGAAATAGAAAATAGTTAGTAAAGTACAAATATTAAACCTACAAATACTTACCTTTTTTAAAAAAGTTGAAAATTAAAATCCAAGGCGATGAAAGATTCATTCAAAAAAACCCATCCAGAAAGATGTCGAAAAGCCGTCGGCAAATCACAGTCTGTAAACGAAAATATTAATTAAAAATATATCACAGATTCCACAGAACCACTCACCTGACAACCCCAATATGATGGTCGCGGGCTCCACCTCCTCGTCCATCCCCCACTAGAAACCTAAAAATATAGAATAAAATTAGTAAATAAACTAAAAATCCGAATAAAAATACTTACCAAAACAAACTCCATTTGACGTCTACGTGTCAGAGGAGAACAGCTGATCGGACATCGCACGCAGATCTAGTACATAAACCCAAAATTATGTACTTCAAAAGGCGAAGCCCCACCACACGCAATCACAACCATTATTCGTAGATAAAATAAATACCGAAGCACAGTCTCAAGAAAGATCAGAAGTTGCTTCACATTTCTAGAGTCTTGAACTAGAAATTAAGCAAGCGAAAAAATCAGCCCAAGTATCGAACTTGGCAATTGGAAAGGACAGAATTTAGGTCTTTTTCAAACAATTTCAAAAATCTGCTCAAGTACTGAACTTGACAGTCTGAAAAGACAGAATTGAGGTCTTTTCGTAGCGAAGCCTGAATTAAAGACAGTCTTGAAGTCTTTAATACAGCATCAACTTAATACGCAAAAATTGATTTGCAGCAATTATCGAACCACAGAGGGACGACTTCACAAGGCAAGGTAGTCCATCAAGCAGCAACCGGGCAGCAAACAGCAAGCATATCCCAAGCAACGAAACCAGAGTGCAGCAACACAAAGGTTATTCCTGGCTGTTCTAATTGCAGAACACATCAGTCGAAACATCAATCATCACGCTGACAGATAGGTGGCGTCATTCATTTAAGTTGCCAGAGCAAGCAATATTTTGGTAATTTTTATTTACAAACCAAATACGAAATTTAAAGTAATAAATAACGAATTAAAGATTGAATTGAATTATTTTGTATTTTGGCAATTTGTTGAATTTCTTGAATTTATAGTTGAGAAAATTTAAGAATTAATTGTGAATAAATAGTAATTTTGGTTATTGGAAAAAGTTATCTTTTTATTGAATCGCACCCTTCCGGCACCTTTTTATTGAGTCAGAAATTAAATTGCTAATTCTGAACAACTTGCGCCAGATAATTTAAAAACTAAATCGTTGCGTAAAAACCTAGCTTTACGATAAGTATAACACGCTGCCGTAGTATCGTTTAATCGACGACGCAGCGTACGTATTGCGAGAATGATTCTTCTTTTTAAATCCATTCTGAGAAGTATAACCGACGCTGCGCCATTGAAAAAAATCGAAACAGCAGCTAAATAGTTTTTGCAGTAAAGTCTTTGCATATTTTCGGACAAATTTAAAAAAAAACTTATTTAATATGAAACAAAACTCTCTGGGGAAAATTAAAAGAAATGGCTTATCTACTGTACTATACTCGTCATTATACGCATGCGTAAAATTTTCAGCTGATCGCTAATATGGAAGTGGGTCAAAATCAAGTTGCAAGATTTGCTTACACTGCACACACATACAAATCTAGGAAATATAAGCTTAATTGCCATTCATATCGGAGAAATCAAATGTAAACAATAAAATTTTTTGATTCTTGGTCCACGTCATGGTGTATTTCTTTATTTAATATACAATAGTTTATACTATACTACAACTACACTATATGCCATAAAAAAAAATGAAACAAAATTCCCCGAAGGAAATTATAAAAAATAAATTATTATGACGAAAAAAAAAGCACCGCGAGCCGAAGAATCGAACCCGCAGCCCCACAGACGAAGGACTTTTCCGTAGCCCTTGCGCCATGGCAGATACTATCGGTGGTTGACTAATATGCTAATAAATCATTTCAGAAAGAAGAAAAAGAGAAAAAGAAAACAAAAATGCTGCCCCGACCAGGCTCGAACCTTCAACGCTACACGCCACTGAACCGAGGATCCGACGCTTTTTTTTCAGTTTTAAAAATGCATTTTATTGACCTTAACATCTATCTTATTATAAATTTAACTAAACGCTTAAAGTTAATTATTCTAGCCTATTCTAATCTATCTAACTTACTGGCCCTCAGCAGGCACTCTAAATTAATCTATGTCTTAAATTAGCTTATGCCTTTCGGCTAAAACTTATCTATTTTATAATTATATTTTATCTCTAAAAAGAAAACATTATCAATATCAACTTAATTCTAAGAAAAATTGGAAAAAAACTTAGACACTATATTTATTTTATATAAAACCTTACAACTACTTAATTCTATGACTTAGATCTAGCACTATCTGGGCGGGGGGCAGCGGAGACGATAAAATCGTCTCAGGTGACCCCCGTCCAGGCGACGGGCTTCCACAGACTCGAGTGATGCTAGAGCTCAAGTTCGTGAAAGCTCGCACCACTTACTTACAAGCTAATTAACCTAAACACAAAACTATCCGGACGGGGTACAGCGGAGGACCTGCCTCAGATGTACTCCGTCCAGGCGACGAGCTTCCACGGGCTCGTGTTAGCAAAACTAACAAAACAAACAAAGAACAGACAAACAACAACAAAAACAGACAAACAAAACTAACAAAAGCTCGTGGCAGCTCGCACGTAAGCTTACTTAAAACTAAATCTATTACTAAGTAAAAAACTATATCTAATCCTATCTAAGCCCTAAGCTAATCGTTAAGTCTAAATTACAAGCTAAAACTAGTCTATATCTAATAATTTTAGGGCGAATACGCAATAATTAGTCGCCCAACCACCAGTACAGTGGAGTAGGCGTTGGCGGCATCTTTTTTTATCTCTTTCTGAGATTCTGGTACTGAACCTCAAGAGCTCCTGAACATTCCCATCCTCTTCAGTATAGGTATATCGCTTGTCACACGCCCTGCGATACAAGTGGTAGAAGAGAGGCACCCCCGATCTCTCTTGGACCAATCTTTTTGAGTCCAGGTACACAAATGTCTCTGGAGAAATAAAGCCGCGTTCACAAGCTGTTTTGTGGTATCTCGCGTTCGGGTAGAACGCTCCCCTAATGAGAGGATTGTCGCTCTCCGTCGCTCTAGCAATATGACCTCGAATCAACTTGATTATGAAGTTGTCGATCCTATTAACAGATGCCTTATCGTAAAGAACATTGTTGGCGTGAAACTTCGTGAAGCCAGATTCGGGTGTCCCGATACAACCTTAAGCACGCCCGTAAGCATTGTCTTTCGAAAACCCGAAGCTTTTCCATATAAAAAGGGGATATGTTGAACCACACTGGGCAAAAAAGGGGATATGTTGAACCACACTGGGCAACCATAAGTTAACATCGGTCTGACCAGGGCTTGGTAGCAGATCACCTTTACCCGACAGCTTAGGTGTCTGCTATAAAAAAGCCTTTTAGTCATGTGAAACGCCTTGTTTGCCTTGTCCAGAGCAGCACTTATATTTCTATTGAAATACAAGTACTGATCCAGCCAAAGCCCAAGGTATTTCACTTCCGATTTCCTTTAAAAGTTTTCCAGTTCCTCTGTACATCGTAGGAAGCTCTTTTTAGAACAGTACGAAAGAGGATCGATTCGCATTTGCTAACATTGATCTTCAACTTCCAATCATCACTATAGCGTTCAATTGTTTCGAAGTCACGTTGTAGGAGCGTCTGGATCACTCCAATCTTCGGCCCCGTCCTGTACACAATCAGGTCATCCGCATACGCCAAAGCGAAGCGGAGTGAACTAATTAGGTCACTCGTAAAGATATTAAATAAGAGCGGCGAGTTTACCGCACCCTGTTGCAGACCATTTTTAATGTCAAAGACCCTACTGGAAGTGAAGTTGCCACTTTTGACGACGAACTTCTTCTTTGAGATCATATTATAAGTCGTGTATAGCTGTGGTCCTGACATGCCAAGTCTGACCAGTTTGTAGAGAAGACCTTCGATCCATACTGTATCGAATGCCTTCTCAAAATCGATCAGGCATGCTCCGGTACACTGGCCTTTCATGAAATTCCAGTGTATGTCTGATACCAATTTCGACACGGCATGAATAGTGTCATGACCTGCCCGGAATCCGAATTGGTTATCGGGAATTATCTTTTTTTCCTCAGCCCATTTGGATAATGATCTATTAATCACTATTTCAAACACCTTGCTGATATTCGGAAGCAAACTAATTGACCGAAGATTAGCAGGGTTACTTTTATCTTTACCCTTTTTGGGTATTGGGTACACCACTGCCGTCTTCCAGTGTCCTGGAAAATGGGCGTTGTTTAACGCGTTGTTAAACAAAGTGGTGTATGTGTCTATGGCTACCAGAGGCAAATTCTTTAGCACGATGTTTGGGATACCATCCACCCCGGACGACTTCTTATTGTTTAGGTGGCGAAATATTAACAGGAGATCAATTTTTCTAATGAAAGTAGAATTTAGTTGGGCCGCGGGAATATCATTCGCTGGGCAGTCTTCACTGAATTCGATGATTGATCGATTCTCAGATTTCCAAGCTTCAATTTCATTAGACAATCGGAAATGGTTCAGTAAGGCCCTATTCTCAAGGTCAAAATTCGCCCGAACACTGGTGTTCACCGAATAAATTCCCTGATAGTAGGACCCCACGAAATCCACCTTCTCCTGCTCGTCCTCTATACAGTAATTGTCGTCTATGCGATTGATTTCTTCCGGATTCAAGCCCGCAGACCTCAATAGCTCTTCGTTAGACCGAGTCCGAGGGATGCGCAACTTGTCTAATCGACTATGGGCTTTGCTCCTAAAGATTTTATTTATCTGTGGGAACATGCTCGCGCTATTAGTTTGAATAGCACGAATCTTGTTGTTCCAATACAGATTCACAGAATGTGAGTATTGTTGTTTCAATAGATGTTGGAGATTTTTCATAACCGATTTAAGAGTTACGATCTCCGGACTCGTTCGGCCTCGAAACTGGCGGTGAAGGGCTTTCAGTCTCGTCAACACTCGACTTTTGTGTTTGTGCAGTGCGTCGATCGTTGCATTCCTGTAGCAGTCCGTGCTGTTCTTTTTTTTCGTTCTTGGTATAGTCTTATCCATCGTCTGTATGATGAGATTGTCCATATTTTTGAGATATGAATCAATCTCATTGTTGGTTAGATTCCTGGTCGTTGGAGGTTGCAGTCTGGTATTCTGTATTGCCCTTTCCATAGCCTTCTCGAATTTTGGCCAGTGCATCTTTTGGTATGCAAAAGGGTGCACTTCGCAATATTCCAGAAGTTCTACGGAATCGTCAGGGACTTGTACTGTTATTTCAAGTCCATAATGGTCGCTGTCGTAGGGCACTGTTGTTAAGCAGTTTGTCTCGTTCGTATTTATCCCTGGTAGCCCCATCCGAGAATCTAGCAGGCATAAATCCAGAAACGACCCCCCGCCTGGGTATGATGGTATGTCTGTAGCGAGAAGGTTAATTTTTCGCTGAATTCTAATTTGGACCAACCAGTCATTCAGTTGGCTGCCCCTGGTATTAGCTGCTTGGTTTCCCCATGCCGCATGACGTGCGTTTAAATCTCCGGCCAATAAGTAAAAATTTTGCTCCGACTCCAGTTGAAGACCTTGAAAGAGCAAGTTCAATTCCTCTATAAATAGCCTGGATTGAGAAGTTTGGGGTGCGTACGCGGCAATTATATACAACCTTCTGCCACTAGACAGAGGGATGTATATAACGCACGCTTCTAGCACCTGAAACCTTTCTGTATCCCTGCTATACACGATTTTATATTTCAGGGAAGTCTTTATTAGTATTAATAGGCCTCCGCCTTGTATGGCATTAGGTCGATCACGCCTAATTACCACATAATCTTTGTAATCCATTTTGTGCTTCTCGCTTAGTTTAGTTTCACTAGCCAAAAGCACATCCGGATTTTGGTTCTGCAAGAGGGTTAGTAGGTTCGCCCTTCTCTCGTTTCGTATCAACGAGTTGACATTCACCGCAATGACCTTGATCGTGTCCTCCCTGCGTAAAGCCATTAAACAGCTTACCCAGAGATGGTTTCTGTCGAAAAGAACGCAGAGTATACTATGTCTAGACGAGCGGCTTGCTCGCTTAGTTGTTGCTGGAGCTGTGCGATTTGCCCTTGTATAGACAAGAGAACCGCCTTAAGGTCACCGTCTCCAGAGCTCGCTGCAGGAGCAGCTTTAGGAGCTTGTTGTTTTGTTGCCTGGGCTCCTGTAGCCATTTGGGCAAAGGACATACCAGGAACAACGAAATTTTTGAACATTTGCGTTTTTTTCGCATTAAAGCGCGAAAAGACCAATTAGAGGCTGAACTAATTGGTCTTTTCGCGCTTTAATGCGTTGCTGAGCTCTGCATATTTAGGGCATCCTCTATAACTAGCAGGATGTCCATTTGATTTGCAGAGAACACAGAACAGCTTGCTCTTGTCCGCAACTTTTTCTTTTCCCAAGGGGCATTCGCCTTGCTTGTGATTATTATCACATTTGACGCACCTAAAAGCCATTTGGCAGTTAGCTGCGGCGTGACCAAACCTTTGGCACCTCATGCATTGGAGGATACCAGCTTTTTTGTTAATTTTCTCCCATGTGACGACGTGGAAGTTAACATATTTAATGGATTTTAAATTTTCCAGCCGACTGTCGGGAGTCAATTGGACGAGAAAGATAGGCATATGCCTCTCAGAGGAGCGTGAATGGGCCGTGCTGAAGCGTTTGACGGCTGTAAATTTTAAATTTTCTATATTTAATGACTGTAGGTCATTCAGGAGCTCTTGCGGGTCAGAATCCGCATCAAGCCCTTTTAAGAGGGCGCTTTGCACCTTTTCACCTTTCGTGGTGAAAGTGAAAAATTGGGTATTCGCCCTTTCTAAGACAATCTTCATTTTTTTTAAATCCTCTACACTACTTAAAACTAACGCATGCTTTGACCCATTTAACCGCTTAATATAAAAGTTTGCGTGCTTAAGCACCTGTTTCGCTAACCTTATAGTATCCACCGGCTTTTGGTGGAAAATGTTGATTGGTGGTATTTTCTCCTTCTTCTGTTGTTGTTGTTGTTGGGGCTTTGTTGTCCGCTGCTGTGGTTGTTGTTGTTGGGGCATATTACTCTGCGTCAGCTGTTGTTGTTTTTGTTGCTTCGCCTCGAGCACTGCTGTTTTCGTCGCCTTTGTTTTGGGGAGCCTCGGAAAGTTTTTTTCTTTCAGCTCCTCAATAATTTGTTCGAGTCTGACCTCGTCTTCTATAGTTTCAGTGGCCAGTGCACTGAAACTGTTTCCCTGGCCTTTGTATTCTTGCAGGCCTGGGACGGAGTCATATGATGACTCCTGGTCTGGTTCTATGACCACGGTACATGGGGCCGTTGACGTAGACCCAGATGCTGCTGGCTGTTGTTCTTCTCTCCTTGCTTTTCGCTGCACAAGTTTAGGAACAGCTTTAATTTTACGGCGGCGCTTAGTGTTTCTGCGCACGCTATTATTATCACTATCACTAGTGTTCATTGTTTTTAACTTTTGACTATAATTACTGCTGGAATCACTATCACCAGCGATCACTTTATCGGTGCACTTTGCACTTTTCATTTTGGTCGTGTTTATTGGAAGAGACATGTCACTTATTTTGTGCACATGCTCTGCACTAATTTTAGTGTCCTTATTGTCACTTATGATCTTATTGTCACTTATGTTCTTTTTATTTTATTTTTAAATCACTTGTTTCGCACTGAGGTAAAATAATAGGTATTATTGTACACTACGCGCTTTAAATATGATTAGTAATTGACACCGTCACTCCGTTTATTTGTTTTAGACTACAAGTCCGCAACGATAGTCTGTCTTCACCCAACGAGAGTTCCAACCAGACTGAGGATCCGACGCTCTACCCGCTCCACCATCGGCCTGCTGCCGGATTTACAACAATAAAGTAATTTGTTCGGTGCCTATGAAATGTTTAGGTTAAACTAATTTTAACAGTTTTTTTATGCCTAACTTCGAACTCCTTTATCAGAATTTCAAAAAATTTAACGGGACCACCGTGGGAAACTCCCCCTTCAAATGAACCAAAAAAAGGCAAAAAAGTCATTGAGTTACAAAGTTATGCGTGAACAGGACTACAAAATACCTACACGTCGAATTGAGTAACCACCTCGTTTTTTGAAGTCGGTTAACAAAAGGTGCGGTAAGCCGAATTTTTAACAATATTATATGTAGTTGTATTTGTATGTGTTGTAGTTGTTGGATTGTTTTCGTGAATCTTCACAATCTCCACTTAATATGTATATTGTCATCCAGTCTGAAGTGTTATTCAACAGAAAGAATACCATGAAAAAGCGTAATTAGTGGCTAGTCTCTAGGCACAACATCCCACTAGTTAATATATTTCAGGCGTTTAATCGGATTTCAATGGTTTGTGGGATCTGTGAATCCCCAGATACAGGGAAGTTTCATTTGCATTCATAAAAGATATTTGGATTTATATTTTTTTCGTTTTAGGGATTTTCATCATTCTCCCCCCCCCTCCCCCCCCCCCTTTAAACTTCCTGGTTCAACATTCAACATCCTCAATTTTCTCACGACGCCCCTCTTGTGATAGTGAAAGAACTGTATCCTGCCATCTGCCTTTACCTTCACGCGAACTTGGTATTTTCCTGGCAAATTTATCGTTTTTTCTCTTGTTTTTCTTTGTTGAATTTCTTCGAAATTGATGCGTTGAAGTACCTCCCTCGTTAGGTATATGCTGACATTTTCCCTCGTGATGAAGCGTTGGTGTGTGTTGGTGATGCGACTCTGCAATTCCTTCAGCGTAGTTGTTGGTCGTAGCTTAATGGGCTGGCGTACACGGATCATCAATCAACAATCAACACAGTGGATTTGATGGAGAGGGGGTAAAAGGGAAGGGACGAGGTGTTGTAACATCTTCAACAAAAATTTTTGGCGTGAAAACTAACACATACACAATGTGCTTCTTCTTACTATTTGTCTTCTTCTTTTTTAGCTCTGATATTTGGCATACGTAATTCGTTGTTCAAGAAGTACACATCATCTTCAAAGGATTAGTGACAGAGACAAACTAATTTAAAATCGAGAACATTTTTTTTACTTTAAAATTGGTAAATTCAATTAAATTTATCTATAAACATTATAACAACTACTAATATCTTGTTTTTATTATAGCAGTGTTAATTTAGCTATAAACTTTTATATAACCTACAAATTTTTGTTTTTTATTAAAACAGTGTTAGTTTAGCCGTAAACATTATTAAGACTTATTTAAGGAGTGTTTTCAAGCAAACTTAGTTTACATTTATAAAAACTATAAGTTTTTAACTTTTTATTTACATACAAATGGCAGACAATTGGACGAAAGAACAGACACGGGCGCTGATCCATTTGTATCGGCATTGTGAATGCCTGTATAATGTGAGGCATGTTGATTACTTAAAAAAAAAATAGAAGAAATGAAAAATTATTATATCTGCAAACAGAGTTACAGAAGATAAAACCTGAAGTGACGGTGGCAGCTATAAAAAATAAAATAAGGACTCTTTCAACGCAAGTGTCAAGGGAAAGACAAAAGATGCGGAACTCCGCAAGAAGTGGCGCTGGTACCGATGAAGTCTACACCTCAACGTTATGGTGCTTCAAAGATTTGGAATTTCTTTTCCATTTAAATGATGAGAAAACAGGAACTTCCACTGCTCCTCCGGAGGTAAGCACATTAGCATTATGTTTCCATTCCAAATTATAACTTTTGTTTTATTATAGATAAATAATAACAATGCTAGGTGCCGCGAATTTGACAAAGAAGAAGAGGCGGTGGAAATTCAAATTTCGGTAAGTCAATTCATCATTGCTATTATTTAAACAAATAATATTTTATATATCGTCGCTTATCCAGAATAGTGCTACAACTCAAAAATTTCCAATTTCGAGTTTATTTTAAGAATGTATAGCTAAATATGCATATTTTTATGTAGCAAAAATCCATATTAATACTTCTAAAAATGACCGCTGGAAACCCGCTGGAATCCAAGATCATAACATGGGCTTGTATGAAACTAAAAACTTTCAAATGGCTCCCCTGTAAAATTCATTGTTTTTGAGTTGTGACACTATTCTGGATAAGCGACGATATGTATATTTTCCAGAAAAAATCTAGAGTGAATAAGGCGGCCGACAAGACAGAGTTGCGTAATCGTGTTCACCGCTCGATAGAAGCTGTGAACGCTATCATCCATGAGGCAAAAACAAAAGAGGATAAATTCGGCGAGTTTTTGGCAGCGGAATTAAAAACCCTACAATTAGAGGAGACTTATGATGAGGTAAAAATGGTCATATTGCGTGTAGTTACCGATGCCAAAAAAAAAGAAAGGCAAAAAATAGCATCCAGCACCCACCAAGAAATGTCCGCTATTTGGAGGGAAACACCGTCTGCGTCCTCGACTCCTATTAATATACTTTCAACATCCACGTCGTCGTCGTTTGGTTCCTCATTTGGGAATAATGAATTAGTAGCTACTTGGGCTAATGAAAGTCAAAATGTTAAAATACATGACGTCCAAATTGTAAAGGAGGCTGATTATCCACCAACCAATAACCAGGATATTTTGGCAATAGCCTGTAATAACTTATTTGAGTAGAGAGTATTGAAGAAACAGCATATGAATGGGATAGTGCTATTTCTTTTTGATATGTTGAATTATTTTTTTTTTATTTTTCCTTTTTTAAATGAATTTCCTTTTTCTTCATTAACTTAAGAACTTTGTAATATAATAGTATTTATGAAACAGAATATGAATTTAATAGATATTATATTGAATTAAATGTTTTATTTTCCCCTTTTAAATGATTTTCGTACTTATTCACTTCATTTGAGCGCTACTTCGTACGAGGGTTGTTCTATTTCTTAATAAGCCGTTACAAAAGTTAATATTTGTCTGAAATTGTTTTTGCTGTTGTTTTATTTTTTACTAGTCTGGAACTAGTGAATCCTAAAGAGTTTGCTTTCTGTCCCAGGCCTTGCAGCCTTAAGACCACATTGCTTGTTGTGTGTGAAAGTAGCCTGAACTACTCTCTCTCATTAAAGTCTGTCGCCCTCAGAACCGCAGGCTAGGGGTAAACTAGGAAGTTGTCAATGTCAAATGACACAAAACTTGAGAATCTTATGTTTTGCGATCAGTAAAACTTAGGATTAAGCATATATAGGTGTGATCATATATTGCATAAACTTTGCTGACGGTGGTGTTTGTTCTTAAGATACCAACGGAGAAAACAAAAATGGCCTAGACATAATTACAGGTGAATGTTTGCATGGAAGATAAACTTTTGGATCAATGAAAGGAGGTAAGTTTGGGTATACCCACAGAGATGCTTACACATGAAGAACAGAAGGAATTAATTGAAGACAACATGATAATAAGCTAAAAGATTAGATCGAGATTTCAATCTGAAGTAGCCGTTTCAAAGTGTTTAGTTTCAAAATGAAAATTTTCTAATAAAAATACACTGTATTTAAACTTTAGACCGTTGGCAACTTTAAAATTTGAAACAGTTTAAAACTGTGAAAAGTAGATTTTAAAAAATTTTCTTGCAGTGAGACAGCATAACACTTATATGCAAAGATCGGTCATTTAACACATTCAGAAAAGTAGTCAGGAGTGGGAGCCCGTTAAACTCATCTTTTTCGAGTACTATATATAACATTTCTATTTAAAGTCGAAGCAGATGAGTTGAAAGGACTTCTGAGTTACACCACCAGGAGTCCCTTACAGCTATAGGCAACAATACAAACCGATTTATTCTCGTCTCTGGAGATGAACGCATAGATTTTATGGAAATTATTTTAGCTTAAGCATAAGAAATTTCCTAAGCAAAAAACTGAAAAGTCGAAAACATTCCTTTGAGTATAATAGCCTACCACTAGCCATGATATCTAGGCAATAGCTTGTGCTAATATATTTCAAAAAGAAAATAAAATACTTTTTCCAAAATTATGTGTAAGAAAAGATATAAATTTTTATAAATTTTTTTTTAATATAATTAACTAAAATATAAGTTTAAATTGCATGTAGAATCTTTATTTAAATTTTTCCTTCTTTAGAGAAGTAATCTTTAAATACCGATCGCACTTCTTCATTTCTGCCGATTGATATTTCGTGAGTCGGTTCCACTTCAGAAGATTCGTTCTCATAAGATGAGCTGTTTCCTTCGAAGCCACTGATGCTTTCAACATACCAATTGCTGTTAGTTATTAAAAAATTGTGTAAGACACAGCATGCTTGCACAATTGTGGTGGTTTTCTTTTCGTCCAAATTTATTTGCTTCTGGAGAACTTGAAATCGATTAGCCAATATTCCGAACGCTCTTTCGATATTCTGCCGGGCTCTACTTAAACGGTAGTTAAATGTGATTTTTTCTGGGTCCCTCGTTGTAAATGGATATGGAGTCAATAAATGTTTCAACAGCGGGAATGCGTTATCCCCAATAAACACGTATGGCGCAACTCTTTTATCGCCAAATTCACTCAGCGGGGGAAGGTATTGTTCGCTTTTTTGCAGGATTTTCATAAAATCCGATCGGTTCAGTACTCCTCCATCACTTATCCTCCCATTACATCCAATATCCACAAAAGTGAATTTGGCGAACGCGTCTGCAACAGCTAGAAGCACTATGCTTTTGAATCCCTTATAATTATGGAATAGTTGAGCATTGTGCTTTTTTGGTTTAAAAGCAATATGCTTGCCATCAAGAGCCCCCAAGCACTGGGGAATTGCCAACGGTATTCAAATTGTTTAGCAATCTGCACCCACTCAGAAGTGTCTGGAAACTATCAAATCGTTATAATAATTATAGTTTTGCTGATTATATAACATACCTTTAAAAACAAATCTTTGCCGTTCCTGTAAATGGACTCGCATACTTCCATCACAGCTTTAGCAATGAAACTTTCTGACAATTTTGTGTTGTGGTCCAATTCTTTAAAAGTTTCGCCTGTTGCCAGAAACCTCAGGGTAACAGCTAGTTTTTCTGCAGCCGGTATGCAAGATCGCATGTTTGTACTCTTCCTGCTAATATCAACTTCAATGAGAGACAACAGCCTGCGGAAACAAACTTCGTCCATTCGCAAATACGATTTGAACCTATCACCATCAAAAGATAATTGGTACTCAGTTAATAGAAATTGGATATTTCCACATTCTGCCCTTGTTTCACGCCATTTTTTAGTCCAGCATCTTTTTTGTTTCGGTTCGTTCTCTTCCTCGCTAATTTCATCAGCATCTGATAACAAATCCAAGGATAATGCCAACAACTCTAATGCGGCCTTTGCTTTCAACAAATCCATTTGTAAAACTAAAAGAAAAAATGCAGACAGAATTAATTTTTTTTACAACTATTAGTCCGCTGAAATTAGTCAAAAAATCGCTATTTTAAAGACCAGTACCAAGTAAAGGATTTGGGTTGTCTAAACATGATTTTCACATCCCGCAGTTCGAAAAAGGGTTGTTTTTGAGAAAATCGTGCCTTTAAGAGATTTTTCCCCTTTATCTCTGTTTAAAGGAGAAACTATGCATTTTGGTCAAAATAGAACAAAGTTGTAGAGCATAAAATTTCCTACAAATTTTACTTTACTTTAGACAACCCAAATCCTTTAGTTGGCACTGGTCTCATAGCTGTGGGAAAAATTTTTTGTTTAATTTTTCCTAATGTTTGTACTCATAGTACAAATTTAGTATATCATAAAAATCAATCAATTTAAAATATCACATAAATTTTCATACAGTACAAATTTAATAAGACAAAAACTAAAAAACCTTTTTTGTTATCATAATTTTCCCATTCAAAAGTAAAAACATTTATTATCTTTAAATTTTCATTTTTCGGCATGTAAGCATGTTGACCAGCAACATTAGAATTTCTGATAAAACATCAAGCCAGACGTAATCTGATCCGTCCGGCCATGAGAAAATATGCGAAGCGGCTAGATAACGCGAATTTCCATAGAGAATCGGCAGATGCTCAGAAATTCTAATGTTGCACAAAATGCATAGAACATTCTTTTAGCAATGTAAGCAGTTTTGTGTATATAAAAGAAATTAATGGATAATTAAAGAGACACAGTTATTAATAAGACTTCAAGCGTTTAATTTCTAATTGTCCTGTGTTTGGGTGTTTCGCTCAAGCACAAACTTTACAAATCAAATCAACAAAGCAATCGTTGTCAAGGTGAATCACTTTGTCAACATTTTTAAATAACTTTGTCAAGGTGTAACACTTTGATAATTTTAAAAGAAAACTTTGGACAATCAGTCCACCGGGAAGTAAAAGAACTTCTCGTTTTAAACATTGGTGACCCCGACGTGATCGGGTGTAGCACTTGTATCACGCAACGTACATCTTCTCATCAATCTCGGGAGCTAATCAACAGCTGTCATCATGTCGAAGACTTTGGAGGAATTTATGCAGGACCAATTCTATTTGGGGCAAGAGATCCAGAGAGTCGTCAGCAATTACAAGAAAGATCCAGCGGACCGAAAAAACAGGGACTATTACCTGGAACGCATCCGGCGGCTAGAAGATAATTGGCTATCTTTTGAAAGGAATGACATCAATCTTAAGGAGCTTCCCAATCACGAGACCCATGAATACACGACTAAAAATTATTACACAGCGATCGCCAAGATATTTCAAGAATATCGGGAGCTGTTTGAGGAAAAGTTGAAGGAATTTCCCAGGCCATCTGCAACACCAACTCCAAGGCAATCTGCAACACCAACACCCAGGCAATCAAAGGTTCAAATTAATGTGACAAGTCCAACCGAGGCTGAAACTGCAAATACTGAAGAAGTCAAAAGGATGAAGAGGAGGCAGCAATCAGTACTCCAATCCTTGAATCGGTTAATGCAATCAATTGACAGGAACCAGATGCATGACACGGTTTACTGCAAAGTAAAACTTGAAGCAGTCAAACATTATTGGTCACAGATTGAGGAATTAAACAATAGGCTGTGGGAGTTAGTTGACGATCCAGCCAAAATCCATGACGATACCGATAGTTACATCCAAGCTGAAGAAAATGTGCAGCACCTACTCGTAGCATTGACAACCAGATTGCAGGAGCAAAGGCAAGGGGCCAGCAGCAGCCAACAATCCAGTCAAGCAAGCTCATTTATGAAACTTCCAAAGATAGAGCTCCCAAAGTTTGATGGAGATTATCTGAAATGGAAGCAATTTCACGATTTATACACAGAAATGGTGCATAAACAAGCATTGGCCGACTGTCAAAAAATGTGGTACCTGAAAGCCAACCTAGTAGGAGAAGCAGAACGTCTGATAAGACATTATTCTTTGTCAGAAGAGAACTACACAGCAGCGTGGAGGACACTTCAAGATCGCTACAACAATCCAAGGATACTTGTTGCAGCTCTGGTCAATAAATTGTTATCTCAGCCTTCTCATGCAAACGAATGTGGAACGGCAACAACAGTAAAGAATCTACATGATATAACCCAAGAATGCCTTCTGGGCTTAGAAAATTTGGGAGTTTCAACCGAAAACTGGGACCCATTACTGCTTCACATCCTGCAGCGAAAGTTAGACAAGAACACTCATGCAATGTATGAGCAGTCCCTTGCAAATCCAAAGGAGTTAGCATCTTTAAAGGACTTCTTAGCATTCCTTGAAAAACGTTTCCAGGCGTTGGAGGCCTTAGGCGGAAAAGGGAATGTGAAACCAGAACAGCACAAGAAACCATCAAAGACATTCTCATCACTTGCATCTACAATAACCCGATGCATTTTATGCAAACAAAACCATCCGCTGTACCAGTGCAAACAGTTCCTGCAAAAAACCCCCAGTGAGAGATTACGCTTAGTGCAAAAAAATAAATTGTGCGTGAATTGTCTCAGGAACGGTCACCATTGGACCGATTGCAAATTACGAGCTTGCACCAGATGTACCAAAAAGCATAACACGCTGTTGCATTTAGATATTCCCGAGGCTAAGGCCAATGCAAAGCCAACTGATCATAAGGATATAATGAAAACAGAAAGTTTACCTGGATCTAGCAGTAGCACATTATCCTTAACCACCCAAAATATGGGTTTTCCAACAGGATATGTCATATTGAGCACAGCACGTGTAAAGTTAATTTCCAATGACGGCCGAACTATAGAATGCCGCGCCATCCTGGATCCAGGATCACAAATCAATGTTATTACAAAACGATTGATAAAAAAAATGCGTCTAGAGCCAGAAGAAGTTACACTATCAGTAGAAGGCATACAGCGAGCACCACAAAAGGCCAGAGGACGCATCAACATTATACTAGAATCCAACACTAGCGCTTTTAGTACCAGAATTGAAGCCTACGTCATGCAGGAAATTACATCGTTGCAGCCAACGCAGCAATTAAATTCTACTGAATGGAAGATACCGAACAACGTTAGATTGGCTGATCCCCGATTTGACAAGCCGGCAAAAGTCGATCTACTGCTTGGTGCAGAACATTTTCTCCAACTGTTGTCAGTAGGACAGATAGACCTAGGACCCAATTTACCAACGCTACAAAATACCGTACTTGGATGGATCGTTTCAGGAAAGGTAACCCAACCGAATGCTTCAGCAAGAGCGATATGTAACATTCTTACTGAAGAAGGAAGGCTCACTGATGTAATCGAAAAATTTTGGAAACTGGAGGAAGCAGAGGAATCAACAACTGAAATGAGCGTTGCTGAGAAACGATGTGAAAAAATCTTCAATCAAACCACAAGTCGCTTGAGCAATGGACGATTTGTAGTAGCGTTACCATTCTCTCAAGATCCTAAGAGCCTGGGCGAATCCAGAACTGTAGCACTGCGCCGCTTCTATGCGCTCGAAGGGAAACTCATGAAAAACAGTCAATTGAGAAAGGAATATGTAGCGTTCATGGAGGAGTATATACAGCTTGGCCACATGCAACTGGCAACCAGTGACAGTCTTCTACAACCAAATTATTATCTGCCACACCATAGCGTTCTTAAGCCAGATAGCACCACTACAAAATTACGAGTAGTGTTTGATGCATCAGCCAAGACAACATCTAATAAGTCGTTGAATGATATACTTTATGCTGGGCCGACAGTACAAGATGAACTCTTCTCAATTCTCTTACGTTTTCGACTCCCACGGTTTGTATTCACAGCCGACATACAGAAAATGTATCGGCAAAATAGAAGTGCGCAAGGAAGATCAGCAATTCCAACTTATTTTTTGGAGGAAGGATCCAAATGAGCAGGTGAAATGCTACCAACTTCGAACAATTACCTATGGTACCACTTCAGCGCCATATTTGGCAACAAGATGTCTTCAAAAGCTCGCAGAAGATCGAAAGGAAGCATATCCATATGGAGCACAAATCCTCAAACACGATTTCTATGTAGATGACGTAATGACTGGATCAAATAGCGTGGCCGAGCTCTTGCAGAGTCAAAAGGAACTAAACCAGCTGCTCACAGAAGGCGGGTTTACACTAAGGAAGTGGTGCTCTAATCATGCCAAACTACTTGAGCACATAATGCCGAAAGATCAAGAGATACAACTTGATTTCACTAGCAATCAGGAAGATCACGTAAAAACGTTAGGATTGATTTGGTTTCCAAAGAACGACGAATTTAGTATATCAGTGTCCAAAAATGACGCCAACCGAGTAACAAAACGCACCGTTGCATCAGACTTAGCAAAAATATTTGACCCATTAGGCATGATCGCTCCAGTTGTTGTTAGAGCAAAATTGTTTCTTCAAGAACTATGGGAGCTAAAGATGGATTGGGACGCCGCGATTCCGCAAGAACTGTATACCAGATGGATAGAGTTTCGGCAACAACTTCATGCACTAAACGAAATAAAGATTCCACGACACATTTATGGTCACCGTCTGGTGAAAGATATGCAGCTCCATACTTTTGCAGATGCCTCTGAAAAGGCTTACGGTGCAGCAGTCTACATTCGAGCCACTACTCAAGATGAAACGGTACTTTGTCGGCTGTTGTGTGCTAAGTCAAGAGTAGCACCCATAAAGAAAATTACAATTCCAAGACTGGAACTATGCGCAGCTAAGTTGGCAGCTGAATTAACTCACCGCGTCAAGAAGGATTTGGATCTGAGAAATAAACCGAGTTATTTGTGGACGGACTCGGAAATTGTATTATCATGGTTAAATAGTTCCACGGCAGCGCTACCAACCTTTGTTGCTAACAGAATAGCATCTATTAAAGGTTACTCTATACCAGAACAATGGCGTCATGTCTCATCAAGGGACAATCCGGCAGACATAGTGTCAAGAGGTCTATCACCAGAACGCATGCAAAATTGTACACTGTGGTTTTATGGACCACTCTTTTTACATGGGAAGACGGAAGTTTGGCCACCAGCGTTCAAACTACAAGAACCGATGACTAAGGAGAGCGTACCAACAGTATCGCTCACTACAACCACACACATCGATGCATATTTCGACGTAAGCTGTATAAAACACAATAACTCTTTCCGGAAATTACAGCGAATAACAGCTTACACACTCAGATTCATCAATCGCTGCCAAAGGAACCCAAGAGATACGAGCGAAGGAAATGCACTAACTCCTAAGGAACTCGATGAAGCATTATATTTGATCATAAAATCCATGCAGAAGGAGGAGTTCATGTTAGACATCAACCATTTAAAGCGCCATCAGGAGGTCAACAAAAATAGCCCACTTTGCAGTTTGACACCATTTCTAGATGCAAAGGGAGTAATACGCGTCGGTGGAAGACTAGAGGCGTCAGGATTATCATACGACGCAAAACATCCCATGCTGCTGCCTTACGGTCATCCGCTAACACGACTATTATTAACTGATCTTCATAAGGAAAATTCACACATTGGGCCACAAGGATTACTCGCCACCGTTAGGCAACGTTTCTGGCCGATTAAAGGAAAGGCCCTTGCACGAGTTATAGTTCAACACTGCACCACATGTACGAGAGCAAAGCCGAAACTATTTCATCAGTTAATGGGGAACATACCTGTGGATCGAGTGCAGCCCACCAGACCATTCATCAATGCTGGAGTAGACTTTTGCGGGCCAATTTCAATTCACTACAAGTTGAGGGGCAAAAGACCAACAAAAGCTTATATTGCAGTCTTTTGCTGCTTCTCTACCAAGGCAGTCCATTTCGAGATTGTCTCCGATCTAACAACCGACGCCTTCATTGCAGCACTTAAACGGTTCATCGGTAGGCGAGGACATGTTCAAAATCTCTACTGCGATAACGCAACCAACTTTGTTGGGGCGAGCAATCAACTAAGTGAGTTGAAGGATGTCATTTATTCGGCTAAAGGCAGAGAAGCCATTACCAGCACCTGCAGCTCCAAATCCATCAATTTTCGTTTTATACCACCAAGAGCTCCTCACTTCGGCGGACTCTGGGAGGCGGCAGTCAAATCAGCAAAACATTTATTGGTACGATCCATGGCAAACGTATCAATGACATATGAGGAATTGGAGACAGCAATGATTGACATTGAAGCAGTGTTAAACTCACGCCCAATAACGCCACTGTCTAATGATCCAAATGACCTCAGTGCTCTAACTCCTGGTCACTTTCTTATTGGGGAGCCCCTTACAGCAACTGTCGACCAAACTGGAAAGGAGTTACAAGGAAGTTTACAGAATAGGTGGAAAATGTTAACACACCTCAAGCAAAATTTCTGGAACAGGTGGTCACAAGAGTATCTGAGCGAACTGCAGCATCGTTATAAATGGAATACACGGCTCAATAACGTAAAAACCGGAACGTTAGTTATCTTAAAGGAAGACAATATGCCAATCATGAAGTGGCCACTGGGAAGAATTGTGAAGATTTATAAAGGGGAGGATGATTGTGTGCGCGTAGTAGATGTGAAAACCGCTTCAGGCATCTTTAAAAGAGCAATACACAGACTGGCCCCACTCTTAATGACAGAAGATGATGATAAACGTGATGACGACCACCCCTTCGGATCAAGTCAACAAAACGAAGAGAACGAACCAGAAGAGACACCAAGTAAAAGGGTACGGCGAACAATATCACCGACCATACTAACGATTTTAGCAATATGCTTGGTCCTACCAATCATTATGGCATCCAATATAGAAGTTAAACGTTTTAAGGAGCATCATGGATTAAAGTTTGAAAACGTCGGCAAAGTTGGCTTAACATCAAGACAATGGGACATCATCGTATACTTTGATCTGCAACCGCTACAATCACAGTACGAAATTTTCCTCAAGGGGCTTTCAACGTTTCACCAACTTTGCAAAGAAATTAATCAAAAGCCAACATGTGAACAAATCATAGGTGAATTTCAACACATTCAGGAAGAATTTGAAGCAAGTGATGAATTGCTCAGTCTACAGCGTACGCCAAGTAGAATGAAACGAGGAGCGGTGAACTTTGTCGGAAATATGGCAAATGCATTATTTGGAGTATTGGACAACGACTATGCTGTAAAAATGTCAGAAACCATCGACAATATTCGAACTAATGAGGAGCATCTACTGGCACTAGTGAAGAATCAAACATCCATTATAGATTCGACAATCAACGTCATACGAAAGGACCAGTCAACAACAGAGGCAAGATTCAAGAACTTGGAAAACCAATATCAGCAACTCCTCAATACCGTCCATCCCGACACAGGAGAGACCTATGCATTAAAAATGCAAAACTTAGTGACGTCACTTGCTATACAAATGACGCTACTTACAACGAATTTGCGTCATGTCCATTCGTTGATCCTGGACATTTTGGCAGACACGCATCATGGAAGACTGAGCCCTCAGATCATATCACCTCGCCAACTGAAGGAGGAGCTTATGACCATTCGAAGCCATTTGCCACCATCATACAGCCTTCCGACCGATGGCCATAGCATAAGCAGCTTATACCATCTCATCACAGTAGCTGGTTGCAAGACTGACAAATACGTAATTTTTAATCTCAAAATACCGTTACTAAATGCTGATGATTTCGACTTATTTAAAATAACCCCAATCCCCACAGTAGTAAATAACACCTTTGTGGCTATTCGGACAACTTCAAGGTACCTTGCCATCAACACACTTAGAGACATGTACTGTCCAATGTCAGAAGTCGAGTTAAATCTTTGCTTAGCTATGAGCGACAGACGCATATGCCGACTTCAACAACCACTCTACCATCGAGGCGCTGAAATAGGCATGTGTGAAGTGTATCTCCTTAACGAGATGCCCACGTTCTCACAATGCCCAGTAGAAATACTACACCAACAACCAATTTGGATTCAACTTGATCATCCCAATGAATGGATATTTGCTATGAAGGAACCCACAGTAACCAATATCGTGTGCAATGGAGAGCCATCCACCATCACTCTCGAAGGAATCGGCCAACTTAAATTGGAACCAGAATGTATTCTGAAGCAGAAGTTGGCGACTGTTCAAGGGCACCACATTAACTTCAACAGCACTGCGACAGGTCATATCCGATATTCTAGTACTAAACCGAAAGTACCACAGGAAAGGAATTCTGATGCCATCTTCAAGGTACAACAAGAAACTCTCGATGAAATACAGCAGCAGCTTGCGCAACAAAATCTAGAGCTGCCTAAGAAAATCGAAGCCCACAATAATCACCACAGCATCACCAGCTACCTCAGCATTACATTAGTAGCAGTCTTAATAATAGGAATTTTGGTGCGATATGGGTACATCAGATGCAGACGACCTAAGCGGCCTCAACCTAAACCCCGGACGCATGTTGGAGTAAGCGAAGGATTAGACTTTACCGTTGTTGTATAATTGAACATCGTTCAAGGCGGGCAGTATGTTTGTACTCATAGTACAAATTTAGTATATCATAAAAATCAATCAATTTAAAATATCACATAAATTTTCATACAGTACAAATTTAATAAGACAAAAACTAAAAAACCTTTTTTGTTATCATAATTTTCCCATTCAAAAGTAAAAACATTTATTATCTTTAAATTTTCATTTTTCGGCATGTAAGCATGTTGACCAGCAACATTAGAATTTCTGATAAAACATCAAGCCAGACGTAATCTGATCCGTCCGGCCATGAGAAAATATGCGAAGCGGCTAGATAACGCGAATTTCCATAGAGAATCGGCAGATGCTCAGAAATTCTAATGTTGCACAAAATGCATAGAACATTCTTTTAGCAATGTAAGCAGTTTTGTGTATATAAAAGAAATTAATGGATAATTAAAGAGACACAGTTATTAATAAGACTTCAAGCGTTTAATTTCTAATTGTCCTGTGTTTGGGTGTTTCGCTCAAGCACAAACTTTACAAATCAAATCAACAAAGCAATCGTTGTCAAGGTGAATCACTTTGTCAACATTTTTAAATAACTTTGTCAAGGTGTAACACTTTGATAATTTTAAAAGAAAACTTTGGACAATCAGTCCACCGGGAAGTAAAAGAACTTCTCGTTTTAAACACCTAATTTGAGGGGACTACATATAATTTTTATACAATATTAAACAATTATTATATCACTTCACTTTACAAAAAAATAAATTTTACAGATGGTATAAAAATTTAGAAATAACTAAACTTTTAAGTAACTTTTTCATAAATTAATTTTATATCAATGTACATATATTGTAAATATTTTATTATATTACTGCTTACCTTAATTTATTTTAAAATATCTCTTTTTTAAAAAAAAAATAAACACTTTGCTGTAAACACGCGGGCAATCACTTCTCGCATCTAGTAGAAATGTAGCCACTTTAGGAAAAAAGAAGAAGGCACATTCACTTTACACACACATTTATACCTCCATGTAAAGTCAAGAAATTTGCTCGCTGTTGATGATGAACCATGAACGCCAAGAGAATCATCAAAAGCTGTTGTATTGACAGTTGATTGATGTTCCGTGTACGCCAGCCCAATGAGCGATGTTTCTCTTGCCCCATTGATATAGGCTGGTTCCGCTGGTGTTGCGTTGGTGTGAGATGTTCCTGCCTTGACCATTTCTTGCATCGGGTGCGTTGACGACTTATTACGCTGCTTTGCAAAACTTGGCGCTGCTGCTGGAGGTCTTCCGTTATCTTCATCGTGCGCATTCTTTTCTCGTTCAGGACTGGAAGGGGGAGTGAAGTAGATATCTTCCAAGAGCGTCAATACATCATTATTGAAAGGGTCCTGGTAGTACATCTGGAAGGAGAGTCTAATGAGTAATTTTCTTAGGACAGACAACACAGAACACAGGAAGACGGACGAATAGGGATACTTGACATTTAGTTTCCGCCACCTAACGTGCCAGTATCGTCGCCATCAGAACCATTGTCTAGTGGTAGTTGACACAGTTTGACTATTGGTCGTCGAAAGACGCCGGTCTGTGTGCGAATCTCAGCTACCCAGACTAAACCATCTGTTCCAACCTTTACTCGTTCTACGATACCCATTGGCCAACGGGTTGGTGGTGCATTTTCCCCTTTTATTAACACGACATCCCCAACTTGTATGTTTCTTTCAGATTTCTTCCACTTGGGACGATGTTGTAGTTGATGAAGATATTCTTTTACCCACTTGTTCCAGAACTGTCGTAGTAATTGTTGACAATGTTTCCACCTCTGTGATGGTACAACTCGATCTTCCGTATAATCGGGTTCAGATATTGCCTTTAGAGCTTGACCTATAAGAAAGTGGCCTGGAGTCAGAATAGTCGGTTCGCCTGGGTCAGAATTTATATAACATAAAGGTCTTAAATTCAAGCAACTTTCGATTTGCGATAATATCGTTGCATATTCTTCGAATGTGCACATAGTTGCTCCTAAACTTCTTTTGAGGTGTCCTTTGATGGATTTCACTCCAGCCTCCCATAGGCCTCCGAAGTGGGGGATGCTGGGGGGTTAAAGTGCCAGTTGATTTGTTTGGTAGCCAGGAATTGGCCCGCTAATTTTTCTGATTCTGCAATGGCATGTTGAAGGTCTTTGTCCAGGATAGATTTACTGCCAATAAAATTAGTGCCGCAGTCGGAGTATATGTCGGTACACAAGCCTCTTCTCGAAACGAACCGCTTCAAGGCTGCTATGAATGCTTCCGCTGTAAGGGATGAAACTAATTCAATGTGCACAGCTTTGGTTGCCATGCACACAAACAAACATATATATGCCTTTAATAATTTGGCCTTCCTGCACAGAGAAGATTTGATTGTGATTGGTCCAGCGTAATCGAGACCAACCTTTGCGAAAGGTCTTGTTATATTTACGCGTGCTTCCGGTAAATTTCCCATTAATTGTGTGGTTGACTTATTTCCATATCTGACACATTTGACACATTTATGTAGTCGAGTGGAAATTGCGCGTCGTGCATCCAAGATCCAAAATCGTTGTCGACTGCTAGCTAGAACGAGGGACGTGCCACCATGTAATTCCTGTTTCCTGGTGTAATTTGTCTATCAATAGTGACGTGATGAAATGTGTCTTTGGTAGTATGATTGGGTGCTTTTGGTTAAAGGGTATAGTAGCGTGGTGCAGGCGACCTCCAACTCTCATTATGCCCTTATCGTCTAAAAATGGATTAAGCTGTAAGAGCTTACTGTTACTGGGGAGTGATTTGCCCTTTGACAAATTATTGAGTTCTAACAAAAACTCTCTTTGGTGTACTTGACGGAGAATGGTTGCCTCTGCTTGTCTATGTTCATGGGCCGAGATATGTGTTCCGGTTTCTTTCATCTTTGGCTGTTTGCAGTTGTTGATGAAGCGAAGAATGCGAGCAACGATCCTTAATAGCTGGTCGTAGGACGAGTATTTGTACAAAATATCATCATCAACTTCAATTTTGAACGTTGAAGTTTGTACCCTTTTCGCCTCTAATTCAGTTTTTTCAAGCGCAATTGGAGTTGTGGGCCATTCTTCTGTTCCTTCCTGAGCCATGTGGGCCCATGCCACCATAGGTCGTTGTCTTTTAGTTCGGCAAGCTTGGCACCTCTTGACGCTAGATCTGCTGGATTTTGATCTGTTGGGACATGTCGCCATCCGTCACAGCGAGGCATGTTTTGAATTTCCACGACTCTATTTGCTACGTACGGTTTCCATCGTTCCTTAATCCACTGTAAAACAATCGTAGCGTCAGTCCACGCGTATACCGCAACATCGAGTAATTCCATGTCATTGATGGTGGTATTCATGAGTCGGGCAAGTAATAATGCGCCATTGAGCTCTAAGCGAGGGATGGTTGTCGGTTTAGTTGGTGTAACTCTTGTTTTGGCTGTTAATAGCGCGGTTGAAATGATTCCATCTTCATTTTGTGTTCTTATATAAATAGCAACAGCATATGCCCTTTCTGAGGCGTCACAAAACCCATGTAACTGCACGGACGTGGTTGTGGTGAATTGAATCCATCGAGGAATCTTGATGTCGGCTACGTTTGATAATTCCCTTTTAAATCCCTCCCATTGCGTTTGTAGTGAATGTGGAAGTGGATCATCCCATGAACAACCCGATATCCACAATCGTTGAATAAGTATTTTGGCTACAACTAAAAATGGAGCTAGCCAACCTAAAGGATCATAGAGGGATGCAACTGTGGAAAGAATTGATCGCTTCGTTGGGTTTGGTGTAAATGCCTTTGAAGAAAATACAAACGTAAGGTAATCCGTTGTGGGATGCCATTGTACTCCAAGTGTTTTTATACAATCTCTTTCACTAAAGGTCAGCAGTTCCTTAATTTCGCAGTCTTCTGTTGGGAGGTGCTCAATTGTCGCAGGGTCATTGCTAGCCCACTTTCGCAATTTAAAGCCAGCCGATTTCATCATTTCGATGAATTCTGTTTGTAGTTTCACGGCATCTTCCCTGTTATCGGCTCCTGTTAATAGGTCGTCGACATAAAAGTTCTTGAATGTGGCTTTTGAGGCTAAAGGCCATCTACCTTGCTCATCTTCAGCGAGCTGTTGCAGCGTTCTAATTGCGAGATAAGGAGCTGAGGAAGTACCGAACGTCACAGTTTTGAGCTGAAAATCCTGTGGCTCCTTTGTAGGCGGATGTTTCCAAATGATGCGCTGAAAACATTGATGTTTGGGATGAACCAGTATCATGCGGTACATCTTTTCTATGTCCGCTGTCAATGCGACCTTGTACTTTCGCCAGTTCAGTAACGTGGCAAACAGCTTCGGTTGCAGTACTGGGCCCTTCATCAAACAGTCATTCAAAGATTTGCCATTAGTTGTTCGACACGATGCGTCGAACACGACCTTTAATTTCGTGGTGCTACTGTCTTTGAACACAGCATGATGTGGAATGTAATACTGTGTGGCCGCCGTGTTAGCCTCAACCATCTCCATATGATCCAGTTGTATGTACTCCTCCATGCATTTTGCATAGTCCCTTGCTAAATCAGGTTTCCGGCCGAATTGTTTTTGTAGCGCTGCGAATCTGACCATTGCTTGTGCTCTGGAATCGCCTAAGATTGGTGCCTCGTTGTTGATAAATGGTAGTTCTACCTGGTATCTACCGGTTGCTAACCGCTTATGCGTCAACGTGAAGTGAGTCTGGCATTCTGCTTCTTCTTGAGTTAAGAGAGAGTTAGATGGGTATTCTTCCATTTCCCAAAATCTCCTGAGCAGTAGATTGAGATCATTGTCTGATGTGGTCGTCATATTTGAAGAAATTGCAATGTGGTGTGAGTTGGTAGTTTGCCCGAGAAGTATCCACCCGAATAATGTGTTGATTGCTATGGGAGCGTTGCTGCCTCCACGAATGATGCCTTCCCGTACGATTTGTGCGTAGACCTTTGCTCCTAATAGTGCGTCTATTTTTCCTGGCTTCCAAAACGTGGAGTCGGCAAGCCGTAGACCATGCACATGTTGAAGATTTCTTCTGGAAATGGTATGTCTGGGTAGAGGACCAGTTACGTCTTTCATGATCAAGAATGTTTCTTCTACTTTAGGACCTTCTAATCCTTGAGCTTGTAGATGCAGGGTCAGTGGCGGATCCAGGGGGGGCTATTGGGGCCATGATAAACAACAAGCTCCGTTAACGGAAAAAATTGTTTCCAAATCAAGTAAGTTTCCAATAATTGTTTAGTTTTTTGGTAAAAGTTCTTTTATGGTCAACAACCTGAATTTTGATATTATATTATCCGTTTGAATAACTTAAATAGAAATTCAAGTAATTGTCTTGTAGTTTTTTGAAATTCTTTATATTAACAAACTTTAATGTTTTATTATGTTTTGTTTTACAGGTTTTTCCGAGTATTTAAAAGTCAAACTATATCAAGATGAATGAATTATCAAAGGTATATTTAGTTTTTGATTATTTTCTATAATGCAATAATATATGAATTTTCAAATTTCTAATCTTTTTATCTTAATAGGGAGGACGATCTCAATTAAAAGGAACTGCTGATAAATCGGGGCTCTCAAAAATCGACTCATTCTTTGTGAAGCGACCAAAAACATCACAAAACTTATCGAACCTGGATGTAACCACAGATCCGCGGCCACCAAATCCTCTGCCAACAAATCCATCAATATTAAAAGGGCCGGTTGAAGATTCCAATTGTTCTGCCGTTCATTCGTATGATATTGCTGATTACATCGGAAGGCCAACTGACGATTTGACGAAAAAGATGCTCCTTACAAGCCACTGGAAACCATCGAAGACGGATACGTTTCCTTACTCGCTACACACAAAATGTGGAAAACAAGTGAAAAGATACGTAGGCAATCAACATCTGGACAATTACCATTGGCTTGTGTTATCACAAAAGGAGAAGGGCCTCTACTGCGTTTATTGTGCACTCTTTTCTGCTGGTGAATTCGGCGGAAATCAAGCCAGTACACCGCTGAATTATTTCGTCAAAAAGCCGGCCACTTTTTCAGTTCCTTACAACCTGAGGTTATGTCTAAAAGTACCAAATAAGGCCATTTTTAGCATTAAAATTGCTTATAGCTTCAAAACTATAGGCCGTAGCATAAAAGTTGTTGAACATTAGGCTGGTCGTCCACTGGAAGCGTATTCGAGCGGCTTCGCGCTTCGGCCATACAAATGAGTCGCTTGTAGCCGCTCATATGTATGGCCGTAGCGCGAAGCCGCTCGAATACGCTTCCAGTGGACCACCAGCCTTATTCATAGGAAATTGTCCAAGCTTTCCAATTATGTAATAAAAAAATATCAATTAGCTACTTTTTTTTTTGGAGAAAAAGGTGGTTGAAGTTGAAATTTTAGTGAAGAAAAAAACAAAATTTTGACACATAACTCTGGAAGTTGGTGGGTTGAAGTCTTAAGTTTTACCGTTTCACATAGGCGGGAGTATTCTGCGTAGATTGAGGCCTTATTCAAGGAAATCCCTCATAGGGTTACAAAAATACAGGGTGATATGTAAACCTCTACCAAAAAGTTTCAAACTGAATGCTTTGATATTTGACAGTAATTTTAACAGTTTTCAAAAACTATATCAAAAATTCATTTAGACGGATTAATAGCTAACCAAAAGACGAACATTTTAAAAAAAAATGGGTACGGAAACTCCAATTTTCGGCCCGTTAGAATAAATTGAATAGAAAAAATAGTATTTTTTTTTAAAATTAGACTTTTTGTTAAAAATTTAAACAAAACGAAAATGAAATTTCAAAATCCGGCTCGAGGGATCGATAGGTAAATTCAATATGAACATTTAAAAAAAAATTTTGTCAATAACTTAAAAATTACGACCTCTAGAGTAATTTGGGTGAAATATCAAAAATGTCGCCACTGTGCGGCATAGCTCTAGGACACATCGTGGAGGATATTATGGAGTCGACTGGACTGGATATGTCACAATGCGTAGGCGTAGGTACAGACAACTGCAGCGTGATGGCTAGTGACGACGTGGGAGCGATAGCAACTCTTAAACAAAAAGCACCATATGCAAAAAGATGTCCTTATTTTAATCATTCATTGAACAACTCTCTGGGAAAAGCCTCCGCCGTGGTTGCTTGTCGGAATGCCGTCGGAACTATGAAAGAAGTGATCCAGTTCGCCAATTCGTCCGCTAAACGAACTAAAGTTTTCAAGACAAAATTAGGCTCTTCTTTTAAAGGCTTGTGCGAAACAAGATGGGGTGAAAGGCATGATGGGGTTCTGCAGTTCCGAACAACGCTGCTAAAAATCACAGATGGTTTTGAGGACATTGAAAAAATTCGAGGAAACTTACTTCCAACAACAGCAATCGAAACATTGAGCTTGTGCAATCAGGATCAATTTCCGCTGATATGGAAAATGCTCCAGCTTCTTTCAACTTTACCAGTGAGCAACGCCACATCGGAACGTTCTTTTTCGACTCTTCGAAGATTAAAAACATGGTTGAGAACTAAGATGACTGAAGACCGACTCACTGGCTTAGCACTTTTGAATGTACATCGTGATATACCTGTTAAAATCGACAATATTATTGAAAGATTAGCCAAACAAAAAGCGAGGCGACTCAATTTTATCGTTTAGAAAGAAACGCAAATTTTAAATTATAAATTTGAAAATAAATAATGGTTCATTCAAAATTGAAATTGAAAGAGTTTTTTTTATTGATTTATAAAGCCAGAAAAAAAATCAGAATTGTTGGAATATTTCAGATTGAGTAGCCCCCCCAAAGATTGGTTCTAGATCCGCCACTGTGCAGGGTTGTTTCCTTGTGTGAGGTGACCGCTGAGCCGATACCTTCAATAGAAACGAGCGATGGTGTGCAGGTAGCCTTTAATTTCGAATAGGCTGCCTCTGTGATTATAGACGACTGTGAACCTGGATCGATGAGGCATCGAAGAATGCCTTTGTGCCCTTGTGTGTCTTGTGCGATTACAACTGCGATTGAAAGTAATGCTGATAGATTGCGATTGACTACGAAGGTTTGGGTAACTTGTAGTTCTTCAGTGCTGTGACTGTTTGCTTGATTTGCTGACTGCTTGGTGTGTTGTGGACGTGACTCCTTTGGGATATCTTTATCTTGTTTGAAGTGAGTACTAGGATTGTCCTAGTGTAGCGTTGTATGATGCAATTGGTTACACGTAAAGCATCTGTTTCTGCTGGAGCAATTCCGAATTGTATGACTTCCTGAAAAACAGTTAAAGCATCTACCTGTGGGCTGTATGAACTTACGTCTATCTGATATATTCATGTTTATGTAACGTGGACATTTTGCTATAAAATGTTTCTCGCTGCATCCAGGGCATCTTCCTTCCTTTGTGACGTGACATGATGTAGTGGTTAATTTGCGTACATGCCTTGAAGGGTTGACCTTAGGACTGATTTGGTCGGAGATTGATTCCAATATTTTCAAACGCGTGTTTAAAAATTTGCTTAACTGAGAAACATCAGGTAAATCTTTCTGCGATCCTTGTTCTTTTTCCCATTCCTTGAGTGTCGTGAAGGGAAGTTTTTGGACCAACGGGAAGATGAGTAGCGCGTTCCATGATGTGGTGTCTACTCCCAAATTCTTGAGCTGCTGCAAACATTCTTCGGTGACGTCAATTAGTGATTTTATGCCTTTGCTTGATTCATGCGTTAACTTTGGCTGATTCACTAGCGTCTTCAATTGATGATTTACTAGTATCCTGGTATTTGCAAACCGATCCTTCAACTTTGTCCAGGCCGCATCATAATCTTTATCTGATATAGGTGTGTGCCTCAACACTAATTCAGCATCTCCTATTAAACACGTCTTTAAATAGTATAACTTCTGTGCTGGAGTTAGTCTTGGATGGTTGTGGATAACAGCCACGAACAGATCATGAAATGATCGCCATGTGTCAAAATTCCCGTCGAACTTTGGCAGAGCTATTTTAGGTAACGCTGTTTCTTGATGAATTGCGAAATTGTGTGCTTCTATCTTGGCTGTGGGTTGCTCTTTTGTGTTTGTTGGTTGTGATGGAAACTGGCGAAGTCCTTCGTTAAGTTCACTCATGTACTCAGAATATTTGGCTTCGGTCTTACTAAAACTGTCAGATACAATATACGGGTTTGTTTCCGCGTCTGGGTTTTGTTCTAGTTGCATTCTGATTTCGTAATCCTTGTTGCTATATTGTTTCCATAGTTCTGCTAAATCCTTACTCTTTGTTTCAAAGAAAGCTTGTGTACGTCTGACATGAGCCGTTTTCCTGCCATTTTCGAATAAACTTTCCACTCTGGATCTCAAAATGTGTTCCTCACGCAATAATGTACCTATATCCATGCTTGTAAGCAAAAATTATTTTTTACCGTAGAGGAACCTGTGAAAGTATAAGAAGCAAAGGAAATCCAAGAACCCGTTGTTATAGGACAACGAAGAAATCGAAGGACCGCAAACTAACTGCACACTGTTCCTGGATGGAACCACCAAAATGTTTTATGAAACCTTGAAAACAATAATGATGTGTAGCGGTATAGAAAGAAAACGCATGCAGTTTTCGTTTGCGGTTCTTTTATTTCAAATCACAAATAACACCAATTCACTTTACAATAAGAAAATTCAAAATATTCCACTTTATTAATTTTTTACAATATTTTTTCTTAATTCTAACAAACAAAAGAAAAAACCTAAGCTAACTAATGCCTATATGAGGGAAAATTAATCCTGCACCCAAAAATTATTATCAGGGTTGAACGCCTAAAAAACTAGGCGTTACTCAGCCACAACAATTTTTGGCCCTACCGTAAGACCTTTGTATCCTGTTACTTTCCACTATAGAACTAGAACACGTTTTTTTTAAATCACCGAAACACGTGGTTTTTTTGTAAGAAATTTTATAAATTGTCGTCGACCGAATTTTTCGCAAGACTGATTTTCTCCTATGTTGTACTGTGGAGAACTAATAAACACACGCGTTATCGCTTCTACGGTTTACTCTAAACTGTCTTTATTCTCACTTCTTCTTACATTTGACATTTTGTGTTGGCATCACTTAGTGTTGCCGATACTACATCTACTTTCTTGTTTTTATTTGTTTTGAGGTTATTTTCGCTATTGTAAATAAATGGATGGAAAATGAATAAATGTTATAGTTTGAAATTATCGAATCGGGTGGGCACTGTGCGCTTGCGCGTTGAAACCCGTGGACCGTCCATGGGCAATGTTGATGTTGTGTTTTGTGCCAATGTCGTTGCTGCTGACTGGTCGCCGATTGCTGCCGAATCCAAGATGGAGGTGCTGCCATTGCCGTCGTTACCTGTTGAGAAATGGTTAGTTGATGCCGCTAAATCTTCCGATGGATCGTCAATTCTGATTCTTTTCGTGTGTGACACGTTTCGTCGGTATCTTTTCCCATTCTCAGTTGATTCCACGGTTAGCTCAGAGCCATTTCTTTTTATTACTCTATAAACGGCCGGCTCAAATGTTGACGCTAGTTTGCCAATCATTCCTTGCCTTTTTACCAGCACCATATCCCCTTCTTCAATTTCGATCGGTCTTGCTCGACGTTTCTCATCACCGTATTCTCTTCCTTTTTCTTTCATTTCCTTGTCACGATCGCTTACTTCTTCGTCATTTTCCAATGGTTGGTAGATGCTTGGTAGCTTGTCGCGAATGTTACGACCAAATAGCATTTCTGCTGGTGTTTTTAATGTTGTAGAATGTGGCGTCGATCTATACATCAACAAATAATCATTCAAATCATCGATCCAATCTTTGCCGGTGTTTTGACTGATTCTCAATCTTTTCAGAATAGATCGGTTTTGGCGCTCTACCTCGCCGTTCTGCTGTGGCCAATACGGTGTGGTGTTTATTATTTTAATGTTGTGAGTGTCGCAAAATACCCGGAATTCGTCACAATCGAATTGTGGTCCGTTGTCAGCTGTGACCGTTAGAGGTAATCCAAATCTTGCAAAAATGATGCGCAATCTTTTGATCATTTCGAAAGCGTCTATCTTTTTCATGATTTCGATTTCAATGAAACGGCTGTAGTAATCAACAACCACAAGCAAGTTATGGCCAGATGGCAGTGGTCCCAAAAAATCAAGTGCCAAATGCTGCCAAGCCTCCGATGGTAATACTTTTCTTTTTAGCGGCTCTGGTGCTGCCGGCGCTGATACCAATGTGCATCCGTGGCACTTTTTAACAAAATTTTCCACATCTTGATCGATTTTCGGCCACCATACTTTTGCTCTCAATCTTCGCTTCATTACGGTTATTCCTGGATGTCCTTCATGCGCCAATTCAATAGTTTTGACTCTCAATTCATATGGCATCACAATACGGTTTCCACGCAAAAGTATTTCTCCCGCAAAACATAGCTCAGATTCGAAAATTTTTAGTGGTTTCGTTACTTGATTGCTCCAATCGCCATTGTAGATTGCGTTTTTCATCTCCTGGATCAATTTGTCTTTGACTGAACACTGTGTAATCTGTTGTATTTTCAATGCGACTGGTGTGGCTGTTGTTGCTACCCAATTTACGTAGTGTTCAGCATTTTCATCGAATGTGCTCGGCGCTGATTTTCCGACAACCAATCTAGACAATGGATCAGCGATGTTGTTTTTGCCTGATTTGTAGATTATGTTGTACTTGAACGATTGTAAGCGCAAAACCCATCTTTCGATTCGTGCGCATGGTTTCGATCGTGGCCCAAATATTACCTCTAATGGCTTATGGTCGGTTAATAAATCGAATTCTCGACCAAATAAGTAGAAGTTGAATCTCTCTACTGCCCATACTAAAGCCAGCGCTTCCTTTTCAGTCTGCGCGTAGCGTTTTTCCACGTCCGATAGGCTTTTGCTTGCATATGAGATTATTCTCGGGCCTTGTTCGTTTATCTGAATCAAAATAGCACCTAGGCCGACTGGGCTTGCGTCTGCAATTAATTGTGCTTTATCGTTGACGTCATAGTAGCCAAGGATCATATTCGTGGACATGTATTCTTTCAATTTAGCAAATGCTTGTTGCTGTGGAGGGCCCCAATCGAACGCGACACTTTTTCTTGTCACCTGTCGCAGCGGATCGGTCATTGTAGCGAGATTAGGAATAAATTTCCCGACAAAATTCACCAAACCCAAAAAGCTGCGCACTTCTTCTGCTGTAATTGGCTCACGAAATTTCTTGATGGCATCCAGCTTTTCGTTATCTGGTGACACGCCTTTTGCTGACAACATATGACCCAAAAATTTCAATTCCGTGGCTCCATATATGCATTTGTCGTCGTTCAGTTGCACATTGTATACTTTTAATGTATTGAGCACTATGCTCAATCTTTCATCGTGCTCACTTTGTGTGCTTCCATACACAATAATATCATCTATGAAATTCAGACATCCCTCGCATCCGCTTAGTATTTGTTCCATGATTTTCTGAAACAATTCAGGTGCGCAGGTTATTCCAAACATCAGGTGTGTGTACCTGAACAGTCCTTTTCGTGTGATAAATGTCGTAATTTCTCGCGAACTCTCAGATATTTCCACCTGTAATCGAAATAAAACTATATTCTTCTTGTTCTTTTTACACATTGTTTCTTTATTAAATTTTTTTTCTTTAATTTTTTTTTTCCTACGTGGCAAATCCATTTTACATGTCTCTTTTGTTAAATACTTCTAATCAAATTCTTTGTTTTTTCTTCTACCTTATCTACTTAATTAATGAAAATTTAATCAAAAAAATAACATTTTTTTCAGTTGAACTTACCAAGTAAAGAAAATTAAATAAAATAATTGAAAGATTACTCATTGACCTGATGGAAAGCGTTTTTCACATCCAATTTCGTGAAAACTTTTCCTTTTCCGATGTGCGGTAAAAAATCTTCCATCGTCGGCAAGGGGTGATTTTCACGTTCGACCGCCTCATTGGCTCTGCGCATGTCGATGCACACTCTGACGCCATTGTCTTTTGGTACAGGGACGACTGGTGAAATCCATTTTGATGGGCCCTTGACACGTTCAATGATACCCTGTTCCAATAATTCATCAATTTTGTCGTCGACAGCTTTTTCAAGCGCTACTGGAACACGACGATATGGCTGCACAATGGGTTTGGCGTCGCTTCGAATCGGAATATCAACAATCACACCTTTGATCTTACTCATGATAGCTGTTTTAGTGTCATCACTTTCGACTTGATTGACGTCACAACCAACCTTGAGTATTCCGAGCCGCATTGCTGTTTCCTTGCCGATTAGACATTTTCCTTTTTCTCCAATTACGTAGAAATCGGCTGTCGCGCTTCGTTCAGAGATTTTTATGATTGCCTCGAAAACACCCACGATGGTTAATTCGTGGTCGCCGTACGATTTAAACATCTTATCAGTTTCCTTGCGCTGATTCGAAACCACGATTTTCATCGTTTTCAGTTTTTGCCATGTTTCGTTATCCATCAAGTTGTACTTCGACCCAGAATCAATGATAGCTTTCACGCTTTGCCCACCGATTTCGCATACAATTTCATCGCTGTCGTTTTTGGCATCGATACAAAATATGTATTCGTTGTTTCCCTCAACAAATTTTACCGTTTCGGTTCGTTGACGTTTTGCTACGGGCTCTTCCAATTTGGACAATTCTCCAGAGTTCTCACTGTCGTCTGCTTTCGCGAAGTTTCCTTCAAATGGTCGAATGCGTTTCTTAGAACGACATTTCTTTCCGAAATGATCGCGCCCGCCACATTTATGACATGTTTTTCCTTTTGCTGGACATTTTGCATCATTTGAACGATGACCGTTGTATCCGCAACGGTAGCATTCGAATTTGAAATCGTTTTGTTGTGTTCGTTTCATTGTCGGTTTTACTTCGATTTTGTTTATTTCTTCATGGGCCGCTTGCGGCTTATTGTTACCGAACGATTTCTCTTGTTCATTGACCGCTTCGAAAACTTTGGCCAATTTCAATATCTCGTCAAGTGGTGCATCGCCTTTCTTCAGCATTTCGCGACGCAGCTTGACCGAAAGGCACTTTTCGATGATTTGGTCTTTAATGTTTTCTTCCAAATTCATTCCGAAATCGCATCGCTCAGCTTGAGTGCGTAAGCGCATAGCGAAAAAACCGATATTCTCATTATCTTCTTGCTGCATGGCTCTAAACATGTGCCGTTCGTATGTTGAATTTTTCTTTGGCAAAAAAAATTCATTTAGCTTTGACACCGTGAGTTCGTATGTGTTCAATTGCGGCACATATCCACTAGCCAGTGGTCCTCGATTTGCATCACTAGTGACCATTTCGGGTAGTGTGGAAAACAGCTCTTGCACTTTTTGACCCGCAAGATGCAGCAACATATCGCTTTTCTGCTCATCGTCGAAGACACGATGCGCTTTCATGCTGAACTCAAAGGCACGCAGCCAGTTTCTCCATTCATGACCACAGTTTTCCCCATATACCGCATAATCGAATTTCGGTATGGATATTCCAATCAATTTCATGTCTAAAAATTATAAACAATTTCATTATTTCAATCTTCAATTTTATTTTATTTTTTTTCAGATTTCCTTATTATTATTTTCGTGTGAACCAAACGAAACCAGTGTCACTACAACAATTTGCTTCGCATCATAAACCCTTTTATTTGCCTGTGCATTTCCACATTGAGTTTCGATTTGATTAAATTTAAACCGTTTTCGATTGTCGCATTCAAGCCAAATCTCTAAATTTTGTCAACTCGTGAAACAAATTTAATCTCTTCCTTTCATTTTCATACCGCATTTTAAAACCATCAACTTTAAATTCGTTTTTCTTCTTCTTTTCTTTTTCCATTCAGCATTTAAGCAAACCTTCAATTCAAATTTTCTTTTCCATACAGCATCTAAGCAAGCCTTCAATTCATTTTCTATTTCTTTTCTTTTTTTTCCATACAGCATTTAAGCAAACCTTCAATTCGAATTTTCTTTTTCATACAGCATCTAAGCAAACCTTCAATTCGTATTTTCTATTTCTTTTCTTTTCCCATACTGCATTTAAGCAAACCATTTGATTTGAATTTAATTCTTTCCTTGGTTTCACAATTCCATTTTATTTTTTCGGCAACGCACAACATCGCATAAAGGGCACTGTGTGTCTTCCTCCTTTTCCCTCCAATGTATCCGACCATCATTTCTTGTATTCGCGCTTCCCAAATAGAAAATTAACCTTCCATCTTTTTTTTCTGATTGTGACTTCCTTTTTATCACAATTACTGGTTTTCTTTGAATGCATCACATTTGTAACACAACAGTAACTTTATGCAATTGTGGATTTATCGATGCGGCAAATCATTGTTTCTATACACTTCACTGTTTCCTTTTTATTCACACTTTAATTGAATTTAATAATATCTAATTGTTATTTCGTTCCTTACCTTGTATTTCGCCTGAATTTTCCATTCTCTTTTTTTTCCTAATGTTTTTTTTTTTTACCTCTGTCGCCAATTGTGGAGAACTAATAAACACACGCGTTATCGCTTCTACGGTTTACTCTAAACTGTCTTTATTCTCACTTCTTCTTACATTTGACATTTTGTGTTGGCATCACTTAGTGTTGCCGATACTACATGTACCCCTTTTTAAATTCTTTTATTTAACTTGCACTGTTTGTCGTCAAATCTTGGAAGTTAAATTTGACCCACTTCCCGGTTTCGGATAGAGCTGAAATTTTGCATACACGTTTAGTTTGGATGACAATGCAATCTGGCCATTTTGTAAAAATATCAAGATAGCGGTTCCAAAATGGCGCCCGCTTTTATTTTACTTACACTGTTTGTCGTCAAATCTTGGAAGTTAAATTTGACCCACTTCCCGGTTTCGGATAGAGCTGAAATTTTGTATACACGTTTAGTTTGGATGACAATGCAATCTGGCCATTTTGTAAAAATATCAAGATAGCGGTTCCAAAATGGCGCCCGCTTTTATTTTACTTACACTGTTTGTCGTCAAATCTTGGAAGTTAAATTTGACCCACTTCCCGGTTTCGGATAGAGCTGAAATTTTGCATACACGTTTAGTTTGGATGACAATGCAATCTGGCCATTTTGTAAAAATATCATGATGGCGGTTCCAAAATGGCGCCCGATTTTTGAAATTGTGCTCCGCGGCCCTCTGACATGGGTATCAAATCGAAGGATATGACAGGTAGAACACAATAAGCTATGTGGCGTCATTCTAAATTCAAAATGGCGGCCAACACTTGCACTGTTTGTCGTCAAATCTTGGAAGTTAAATTTGACCCACTTCCCGGTTTCGGATAGAGCTGAAATTTTGCATACACGTTTAGTTTGGGTGACAATGCAATCTGGCCATTTTGTAAAAATATCAAGATGGCGGTTCCAAAATGGCGCCCGATTTTTGAAATTGTGCTCCGCGGCCCTTTGACATGGGTATCAAATGAAAGGATATGACAGGTAGAACACAATAAGCTATGTGGCGTCATTCCAAATTCAAAATGGCGGCCAACACTTACACTGTTTGTCGTCAAATCTTGGAAGTTAAATTTGACCCACTTCCCGGTTTCGGATAGAGCTGAAATTTTGCATACACGTTTAATTTGGATGACAATGCAATCTGGTCATTTTGTAAAAATATCAAGATGGCGGTTCCAAAATGGCGCCCGATTTTTGAAATTGTGCTCCGCGGCCCTCTGATATGGGTATCAAATGAAAGGATATGACAGGTAGAACACAATAAGCTATGTGGCGTCATTCCAAATTCAAAATGGCGGCCAACACTTACACTGTTTGTCGTCAAATCTTGGAAGTTAAATTTGACCCACTTCCCGGTTTCGGATAGAGCTGAAATTTTGCATACACGTTTAGTTTGGATGACAATGCAATCTGGCCATTTTGTAGAAATATCAAGATGGCGATTCCAAAATGGCGCCCGATTTTTGAAATTGTGCTCCGCGGCCCTCTGACATGGGTATCAAATGAAAGGATATGAAAGGTAGAACACAATAAGCTATGTGGCGTCATTCCAAATTCAAAATGGCAGCCAACACTAAATTGCGGAAATCTTATAATAGACTAAAAAGTAGAAAATATAACCGATCAACTTCCAATTTTGCACACACTCGTAGTTCGGGTGGTTAATGTGTATGAATGATGAGATGAATAGTTGAGTTAAGGGTGAGTTGATAATAAAGAAGCAATACACGTTACAAAAAATCACAAACAAACACAGAGATGCTGCTGTCAACTAAATTCAACTACTCAAATACTGAACTCATGTCCGAAAGCATAATTTCAACTAAACCCAGGTAGCAGAGCTGTGTCGGGTTCAGTAAACCTTAACCCAACTCGACTCCCGTTTACATGTAGTTAGACTTGGGTTCAACTTGAGTTCAACTCATCATGTACAAGTACTAAATGCAATCTGACCTTTTTGTAAAAAGTCAAGAAGACGGTTCCGAGGCGGCCGTTTTTGCAATTATGTTCCACCGAGCCCACGACATGGGTATCAAATGAATACAGTAAACTGTGTGACGTAATTTTAAATCTAATAGAATTGCCATCATAAAATGGCGGAATACATATAATAACTAAAAAGTAGAAAATAAAATAAATGGTTAAAGAAAATTTTAAAAAAAATTCTTTTCATTAACTAAAAAATGTACTGAAAAGTAAAAAATAAAAAATATTTTAAAGAAAGCCTGAAATTTCAATTTTAATGAAAAAGTTAATTAAAAGAATGGCGAATTTTTCATCAAAAAATTTTGTTAGAATTTGAAACTAACAAAGCAAAAAATTGAGGGTTATTGTAAATCTCACGCGATTTACAGTTATATTTTCAATTTTTGATGAAAAATGCGCCATTCTTTTAATTAACTTTTTCATTAAAATTAAAATTTCACGCTTTCTTTAAAATATTTTTTATTTTTTACTTTTCAGTACATTTTTTAGTTAATGAAAAGAATTTTTTTTAAAATTTTTTTTTAACCATTTATTTTATTTATATTTTCTTTGTGGTATGGGAGTTGTTATGCAGTTCACTTCCTGCATCAAGTTGTTGCCTCAGGGAAATTTCAAATTATTTATTTGGACTTTAATGTCCTTACAATTATTTTTTTCCGTTAAAAAATATTTAATTCTTCACCCTTTTTTATATGATTTTTCCGGAAAATTCGAATTAATAATAATAATTAAAAATTATTGCAGTTGTTTTCTATATTTGTACAGCGGTAGTCCTGATTTTTTCCCGATGTGCATTATCGACTCCTGCGTTTTAATGGAATGCATTACCGACAGCCTTGTTTCTCCTTTTTTATATTTTTGTCTCCCTTGCTCTTATTGGGCTTATGGAAAATTAAATATTATTAAATTTTTCCCTTTAGGGCTATTTTTTTCGTTAAGTTTGGCATTACTGCCCTTAAGGGACTTTTCTTTGCAGCTGTTTATCATCCCAAAACATGGATGACAGTTGCTAATCGTTTGTTTTGGTGCCGGTCGCGATCGTGAAAATTTTCGCGATTATTTCGCGAGTGCGCGAGTTTCGTGTGGACAGATGGTGAGCTATTGCAAGGAAAGTGTTTGTCAAACGTATGTGCATGCTTTCAGTGTTAATTTATAGTTTTTTTTGTTGCAAAATCTAACAATATGTGTTCGTATACATGGAACTGTCAAAAGGGATTTTAAATCCCCCTTTTTAAACTCTTTTCTTTACTTTCACTTCGGAGCATCAAATCTTGTAACGTTAATTTAACCGCCTTTTACTCAATGCAAATGGATGAAACTTTGCGGGCATACATATTCCCGATGACAATACACGAATATGACATTTTGTTACATTTTTTGTTGTTGATTTTGTTGTTGAGTAACAAAAAACGATTTTTAATAAAAAATGCTTGGAATTATTCGGAATTATTATTCAATGTAGAGTCTTAAAATTCACTTCCCTTCAATAAAAATTGGTAAAAATTAACAGCCATGTGTATTTCCGACGAAAAAACACGAAAATTATAGTTCCAAATTAAAAATGGCGGCCAAAAAAATATGATGGATTACATTTTTCTTTACAAGCCACTCGTTCGATATGGGTATCAAATGAAAGGTTATAACAAGTTGAATACAATTAGCGCCATCCTTCTTATAATTTTGGATGATGCCTGTCCACTGGGTCCTGCCTTATAAACAACTCGTCTAGAGAGAGTGTCATTTCTATGTCCGGTCAATAAACCCAATGTTGACAAAGATTATACTGATCAAAAATTGGCAAAATTCAATTACTCATCAAAATACTTGCAATTATTATTGACCCGATCATATTACATCGTGCTCGTGTAGGTGAAAAATTGGCAATTGCAAAAATGTGCAGAATGTGCAAATTAAAAATATGTGCAAAAAAATTATTTTTACGTGACAATTTCTTTCTACGTATGTTTAATCTAATATCTTAATTCTCCCCGCGTTAATATTTAATCCTAATATCTAACACCTACATATAATGACTTGGACATCCACTACAAAGCAATTTTTCGAAATTCATCCCCTAAGGGGTGAAATGGGGTTTATCCAAACCCCTAAAGCAATAGGGCTGAAATTTTGACAGTGAATCCCTATAATGGCGTGAACATCCACTATAAAGCGATTTTTCGAAATTTATCCTCTAAGGGGGTGAAATGGGGTTTGCCCAAGCCGCTTTAGCTATAGGGCTGAAATTTTGACAGTGCATCCTTATAATGGCGTGGACATCCACTGTAAAGCGATTTTTCGAAATTCATCCCCTAAGGGGGGAAATGGGGTCAACCCAAAACCGCTAGAGCTATAAGGCTGAAATTTTGACAGTGCATCCCCTTAATGACGGGGACATCCACTAAGAAATTAGAAATTCATCCCCTAAGGGAGTGAAATGGGGTTTACCCAAACCGCTGGAGTTATTGGGCTGAAATTTTTACAGTGCATCCCTATAATGACGTGGACATCCACTAAGAAGCGATTTTCTGAAATTCATTCCCTAAGGGGGTTAAATGGGGTTATCAAACTACTGGAGCTATAGGGCTGAAAGCTCGACAGTGCATCCCTATAATGACGTGGATATCTACTAAGAGGCGATTACTCGAAATTCACCCCCTAAGGGGTGAAATGGGGTTAACCCAAAACTCTGAAGCTGAAGGGCTGAAATTTTGACAGTGCATCCCTATAATCACGTAGAAATGAATGACTCGAAATTCACTTTATTTAATATTCATTTGTGATTGCTTCATAATTTCTTGCACCCACGTAAATAGGGGAACAAACTAAACGAACGTTCGTCAAACCCTTAAATGCAACTTCTCTTGATGACATATACATGCCAATCTCTAATTTAAAACTTGCAGATTTGTTGAGCAAAGGTGATAATTATATGCAGCAATTTGTTTACCATATTTATTAAAAAAATGCACTATAATAAACCCTTTTTAGGGAGGGATAATAACAGATGCCTTTTTTTTTGAAGGAAAACATTGCACATAATAAACAGTTTTTATTTAAAGGCGTTGCAAGGCACGCGGGTTTTATGCTAGTTCTTTATAAAAATAAATTTGAACGTAACAACAAGACAAACAAACCGTAAACATTTCACACAAAAAAAAAAAACAATTTAAATACAAATATAATAATTAATGACGCGCAATCCACCGCGATGAGCTTCCCGATATTCTGACTGTTGTCCGCCGCTGGTGCTCTGTTGTTTTATAATAAAATGGTGTCTTGGTGTGTCAGCACGACGCCGCGCCGGTTACCTGTTGTGTTGTCAACGATGGTGATTCCATGTCACAATTATATATCGCTAGGCGTGCGTTCTCGATGATGCAATTATTTTCTTTTATTATTATGCGGTTTGTTATGAAACGATCGCCCAATTTCTTTTGCAATTGGATCAATCGGCCAAATTGGGCAACCGCTCCAGACACATAGCCAATCATATTCAGAATATGGCTCGTGCGCCTAGCGGTAATTGGCACCCTGTGCAGAACTTTTTCCATTGAGACTCAACATTTTTTTCAAAAAAGCTTTAAGAAAGGTCATGAATTTTGTAAAATTGGCGCCCACTGTGCAGCCCAAAAAGTGGCGCCCTAAAAATATCAACTAAATACATTTCGGCGTGAGATGAACATTGAAAACATTAAAAGACGACACAGCCGATTTGATCTTGAAAAGGGCTGTTGCTGCTCCCCGTTTTCGTGTTTCGTCGTTACTTGAATTAGCACACCACACGCACGGCACTGGCAATACAAAAATGTGCATAATATATTAATGCAAGGTAATCAATTTACTGTAACGCTTCTTTATTAACCATGTTCGGTATTTCACTTGTAAGTTTTGCAACGTTTGTGGCATTACTGAATTGAGTCCACTTAGTTTAGTTATCATTAATCTCAGAACATTTTTTATATGTTGATGAAAATAGTATTGAATTTTGAGTTTTCCGCTTGCGCTCTCAAATGTTTTTTTGTTAAATTACGTTTTTCGGTCTGTCCCTATTTGAGATATCATTTTAAACGTGCATTAATTTGCCCGAAATCAATGCCAATAAAACAGTTACAGTTGGTTTTTACTTCTTATATCTTGCAGTGTTCTGTTAACGGCTTCAATAGATACTTTATTTGCAACGGTACATTCATTGCAATGTTGTAAAACTTCAGCTTTGTGGCGTAGGATATTCGATCATATGGATCGGTATCATAAACATAGAATGAGTTGTTTTTACTTATGTAAGTATGTAAAATTGCCGCAATCTCTGCTAATGACCCTGCTGCGGTAACCCTGCAGGAATTTGGGCCAATATGACATTAATTCAGAAAATCATGCCAATTCCTCTTTCAGTTCATTGTTTAAGTTTAGTTTATTGTGTTTTATATATTCTCTGTTTAAAATTTCTTCAGACCCATCGATCATTTGTGGAAATGGGAAACCATAATGATCCCTTATATTTTCACCAGTTGAAAGCACAATACCTAGCAGTGACAGCATTTTATTCGCGTAGATTGTAAAATTATATCCTTTTAGCCAATAAACAAATTTTAAGGGGTATTACAGGGTAATCTCTTATCCTTTCCATTACGTATTGTGTCCCCATGTTTATTTTATTTTATTTTATTTATTTACTAGCAAAAACCCGCGTGCCTTGCAACGGCTTTTGATATAACAAAATTATATGTGCGTAGTCCGAGATAAAAAAGGGTTTAATGAAACAAAGAACAAACATGCATAACATGGTTGTGTTACCTACAACGTTTTTTAAAATTCGAGGTTAATCATCACCTATCGGAAAACTTTTGTACTACGTGGACAACAGATACTTAGTCAATTATATTCAGAACTAGCAAAAACCTGCGTGCCTTGCAACGGCTTTTAATAAAACAAAATTATGTGTGCGTAGTCCGAGATAAAAAAAGGGTTTAATGAAACAAAGAACAAATATGCATAACTTGGTTATGTTACCTAAAACTTTTTTTAAAATTCGAGGTTAATCATCACCTATCGGAAAACTTTTGTGCTATGTGGACAACAGATGCTTAGTCAATTATATTCAGAATATATGTCTTGTGCGCGTAGATTTGACCTTCCCAGATAATTGGCACCCTGAACTTGCCCTTGGCGAACATGGCTTGAGACTAAGATTTCCAACATTATAAGACGACATTACTGATTTGATCCTGAAAAGGGCAGTTGCTGCTTCCCGTTTTCGTGTTTCGTCGTTTCTGGTCATACCGCTCGCACGGCAGGTTAACAATTCACTGTAAAGCTTGTTTATAAACGATGTTCGATGTTTCACTTGTAAGTATTACAACGTTTGCGGCATTACTGGGCTGAGTCGACTTAGCTGAGTTGATATTTTCCAAATCGTCATAAATGTCCATTATCAAAATTTCCGCGTTTATTACGAACCTTCAAACAACAACCACCAGCTCACTGTCAGGATTCTCACTAATCTCAAAACGTGTTCTATATGCTATGTTGAGGAGAATAGTACTGAATTCTGAGTTTTCCGATTGCGCTCTCATCTTTTCTTTAAATGACGTTTTCCAATCTGTTCCTAAATGCGTGATCATTTCAGACGTGCCTCAATACTATCGGCCCGCTTATCTGGCAACATTTGCCCGAAATCTATGCCATTAAAATAGTTACTCCCCAAAATAATTGGTTTTTACATCTTAAATCTCGTGGTTTTCTGTTAATATATACTTTATTTTCCATGGTGCATTCATCCGCGCAGGTTTTTAGATTTGTTACACACAGGACTTTCCATATGATCTTCTTAGATCGGTATCTTAAATATAGAATGAGCTGTTTTTCCTGATGTGAGTAAAGTAGCAGCAATCTCTGGTACTGTCCTGTTTTCATATTGGTCAAACAACCTACCTTTTAAAATGTAAAAAATCTTGAGACTTTACCAATATTCTTATTTTATTAACACTGGAACTTTTCGCTAGCGCCCCATTATTTATATATACTGGCTGGAGCAATAAAAAGCTTACATTCAACATTATTTTTTACTTTTTAGTTCATTTAAAAAATATTTTTAAGTTTTTTAAACTATATTTTTTGTTTTCTACCTTTTAGTCTATCATATGTCTTGCGCTATTTTGTGGTGACCGATATTTAGAATGAAATCACCCAGCTTACTGTACTATACTCATCATACACTTTTATTTGGTATCCATACCGAGACCGTTTTAAACAAAGGTAGTTCACCATTTTGTGTATAAGCTAATAGTATTCTGCTTGTAATATCCTTTCAGTTGATACCAATAACCATCACGGTGTAAATAAAAGAGTAATCCGACATTTTTTGTTGGCCATCATTTTGTACCGGCCGCCATTTTGAATTTGGAATGACACCAAATAGGTGATAGTACTGTACTTATCATCCCCTTTCATTTGATACCCATGTCGAGGGTCGGGGGTCGCAATTGCGAAATTCGGCCGCCATCTTGGAACCGCCATCTTGATTTATTTACAAAGTGGTCGGATTGCATTACACGCAAACTATACATATGGGTAAAATTTCAAGTTGATCGGTTATATAAAAGTGGGTCAAAATCAGTTTTCAAGATTTGTCTATACATATGCATATAGTATATGTATATACATACATACAGGTACAGCTAATATATAGGGCATATAAATAGCCTAAAACATGCCCGCCAAAATACTGAATCTTCTAGTGAAAGTCCCATCCCAATCGGATTAGCCGTTTCCGAGATTAGCCCGAACAAACAGACATACAGACAGACAAAAATTTTAAAAATGCGTGATTTCATTTTAAAATCATGTAAATAACCATATAAAATTAAAAAAACACAATTATTTTGAAATCACAGACAGACACTCCAATTATATTTATAAGATTTCATTTTTGTTTTATTTACATATTTATTTATCTTATTTATTTATTTTATTTATTTATTTTATTTATTTATTTATTTTATTTATTTTATTTATTTTATTTATTTTATTTATTTTATTTATTTTATTTATTTTATTTATTTTATTTATTTTATTTATTTTATTTATTTTATTTATTTTATTTATTTTATTTATTTTATTTATTTTATTTATTTTATTTATTTTATTTATTTTATTTATTTTATTTATTTTATTTATTTTATTTATTTTATTTATTTTATTTATTTTATTTATTTTATTTATTTTATTTATTTTATTTATTTTATTTATTTTATTTATTTTATTTATTTTATTTATTTTATTTATTTTATTTATTTTATTTATTTTATTTATTTTATTTATTTTATTTATTTTATTTATTTTATTTATTTTATTTATTTTATTTATTTTATTTATTTTATTTATTTTATTTATTTTATTTATTTTATTTATTTTATTTATTTTATTTATTTTATTTATTTTATTTATTTTATTTATTTTATTTATTTTATTTATTTTATTTATTTTATTTATTTATTTATTTATTTATTTTATTTATTTATTTATTTTATTTATTTTATTTATTTTATTTATTTTATTTATTTTATTTATTTTATTTATTTTATTTATTTTATTTATTTTATTTATTTTATTTATTTTATTTATTTTATTTATTTTATTTATTTTATTTATTTTATTTATTTTATTTATTTTATTTATTTTATTTATTTTATTTATTTTATTTATTTTATTTATTTTATTTATTTTATTTATTTTATTTATTTTATTTATTTTATTTATTTTATTTATTTTATTTATTTTATTTATTTTATTTATTTTATTTATTTTATTTATTTTATTTATTTTATTTATTTTATTTATTTTATTTATTTTATTTATTTTATTTATTTTATTTATTTTATTTATTTTATTTATTTTATTTATTTTATTTATTTTATTTATTTTATTTATTTTATTTATTTTATTTATTTTATTTATTTTATTTATTTTATTTATTTTATTTATTTTATTTATTTTATTTATTTTATTTATTTTATTTATTTTATTTATTTTATTTATTTTATTTATTTTATTTATTTTATTTATTTTATTTATTTTATTTATTTTATTTATTTTATTTATTTTATTTATTTTATTTATTTTATTTATTTTATTTATTTTATTTATTTTATTTATTTTATTTATTTTATTTATTTTATTCATTTTATTTATTTTATTCATTTTATTTATTTTATTTATTTTATTTATTTTATTTATTTTATTTATTTTATTTATTTTATTTATTTTATTTATTTTATTTATTTTATTCATTTTATTTATTTTATTCATTTTATTTATTTTATTCATTTTATTTATTTTATTTATTTTATTTATTTTATTTATTTTATTTATTTTATTTATTTTATTTATTTTATTTATTTTATTTATTTTATTTATTTTATTTATTTTATTTATTTTATTTATTTTATTTATTTTATTTATTTTATTTATTTTATTTATTTTATTTATTTTATTTATTTTATTTATTTCATTTATTTTATTTATTTCATTTATTTTATTTATTTTATTTATTTTATTTATTTTATTTATTTTATTTATTTTATTTATTTTATTTATTTTATTTATTTTATTTATTTTATTTATTTTATTTATTTTATTCATTTTATTTATTTTATTTATTGACGTGACAACGTCTATTAAAACGATGAACGCCGGCTGCATGCACAGAAAAATGATGACTCATTGTCCCGTTATGTCCCGTTATGTCCCGTTAGTCCCGTTAGTCCCGTTAGTCCCGTTAGTCCCGTTAGTCCCGTAGTAATTTTAATAAAAATTTGATTGTAGTAATCTTAAAAATTTGATTAAAATTGTCAAAAATTGTCAACAATAATATTTGTTGTGGATTCTCGATTGTGAAAAAGCGCAGCAATGTGATGTCAAAGCAGCAGTATTGCGAGTTTCTTCGAACCACCAATCCGGAACAACGGGAGATCATCTTTGAAGTCATTCACCGATTACATGGTTGTGGAGATGGCATTTTGGAAGCGCTACAAATTTTCTTCACCGGTCCGGCGGGCGGGCTGTGGAAAAACTTACACATTAAAGTGCCTTATGGAGACGTACAATCGATACACTCAGGAGCACAACTCGATGCAAGCACAGGTAAAGCCGCTGTACCTCTTGGTGGCACTACAGTGCATTCAGCGTTTCGTCTCACAACTTCTCGCGTGACAAAACTCTTATATACAGAAAATTTGCAAGCCTACAGAAACATGTTCGTTGGCGTCAAAGCTGTTTTCGTCGACGAGATCAGCATGTTAAGTTCAGCCATTCTTCAAAAAATCAACTACCGACTGCAGCAGATTACCGGCTTTTATGACAAACCATTCGGAGGCATCCACGTGATATTATGCGGAGATTTCAGACAGCTACCACGGTCTTCTTATTTATTCGCGTAGATTGTAAAATTATATCCTTTTAGCCAATAAACAAATTTTAAGGGGTATTACAGGGTAATCTCTTATCCTTTCCATTACGTATTGTGTCCCCATGTTTATTTTATTTTATTTTATTTATTTACTAGCAAAAACCCGCGTGCCTTGCAACGGCTTTTGATATAACAAAATTATATGTGCGTAGTCCGAGATAAAAAAGGGTTTAATGAAACAAAGAACAAACATGCATAACATGGTTGTGTTACCTACAACGTTTTTTAAAATTCGAGGTTAATCATCACCTATCGGAAAACTTTTGTACTACGTGGACAACAGATACTTAGTCAATTATATTCAGAACTAGCAAAAACCTGCGTGCCTTGCAACGGCTTTTAATAAAACAAAATTATGTGTGCGTAGTCCGAGATAAAAAAAGGGTTTAATGAAACAAAGAACAAATATGCATAACTTGGTTATGTTACCTAAAACTTTTTTTAAAATTCGAGGTTAATCATCACCTATCGGAAAACTTTTGTGCTATGTGGACAACAGATGCTTAGTCAATTATATTCAGAATATATGTCTTGTGCGCGTAGATTTGACCTTCCAGATAATTGGCACCCTGAACTTGCCCTTGGCGAACATGGCTT
>CATLJY010000275.1:0-74361 GCA_949987705.1 Thereva unica | reverse complement strand
GGCCGGCTGTGGATAGGTCTTGGATAGACGAACAAAAAATCGGCGCTTGTGAAGAGAGCTTAAGTTAAGTAACTTAAGCCGAGATTCATAAGATGGAAGAACTAAAGGGTTTTCCTAAGGAAGATGATTCAGTGCGAATCGAACGAACCTACGTTGGACCGATTCAATAGTTCTAACATGCACAGAGTAGTGAGGAGACCCAACCTGGGACGCATATTCGAGTAATGGTCTGACAAGAGAAATATAAAGGTGTTTAGTAATCAAGGGGTTGTTAAATTCTTTGGACCACCTTTTTATAAAACCCAGGACTAAACTACCTCTAGAAGAGATATAGTTGATGTGAGTGGAAAAATCCAGCTTCCTATCAAATCTAATCCCGAGATCTTTAACAAAGTTTACACGAGGGACACCTTCATTAAGAAAGGTGGAGTTAAAAATTATAGGATCACGTCTCCTACTAAAAGTCATGACTTCACATTTACTGCTCCTAGAATTCATTGGAAAATGGCTGTCATAGATAAAGTTTTCCCAGGGTGCGACAATCAAATACGAGCCTGTGAAATTCGGCTCTCAAACGGAACTATATGTACTACGAAGGACAATTCAATTGCTCTACCCTCTCGAAATGAAGAACTTTGCCGGGCCCGAGGATGTTATAAATTAAATAAATCAATACTCAATACTAAAACAATAAATATAATTGCAAATAAAGTTCTCGTGAATTAAAGAAATAACGACAAGGTCTTTTGAAATTTAGAGTAACGTCCGGTTCCCTTGCATATATTTTTAATAATTACCTTGACCACGTCCTTAAAATTTAAATGACCCAACTTTTCATGCCATTTCCGGAGATCATCTTGACTTACAAGTGCAGATACCTTAGCAAACTGGTGAGTCTGTGAAAGAAAATATAAATTATTCTTTCGAATTGCACTGAGTCTTACCCTGCCATTTTGATCAGTAATTGGCGCTGAATCTTTGGTAAATGTTACCCTATGGCCCTTATCGGTTATTTTAGCAACTGATACCAAGTTTGACCTTTAATCTGAAACAAATAAAGTATCCTTAAGCTCAACCACCTTTGGACAAGCCTCATGATTCATAGCAATCATTACTTTGCCAGATCCTTGAACATCTGTGGAAGAATTTATTCAGCGCTCCACAGGTTGACTCTCAAGACATCAAATTTTTCTCTGTTATTGCATAAGTGGCTAGTATAGATCTTTTCAAACCCCGTGACAAAAAGCACATCGTTGCCAAATTTTGTAAATAGTCGCGACTGCGTATTGCCACAGGGGGTGTATTTTCCTGGGACTTCAATGATTATTTAAAAAATTTACAAATTATGAATGAAACACGCCCCTTTTTATACATTTTTTTTTATTTTAAGGATTTTGTATTTTACACATTTGCTACAGAAATAATTTGTAGCAATTTAGTAGAAATTTGAATTTTTATCACTTTGATTACTAGATTGTTGACGTTTTCCGCCAGTCGCTTGCGCGCTTCTGCTTGGGGAAGTTGTGCTGCTTGCTGCGGACCACTTTCAATTTATGAATGAAAATGCTCATGAACTTAAAAGGAATTTTTTCAGCATAGTTTTTAAATTATTTTAAACTTAGGATGAAAAATATTTCGAATAATTATAGTAAAACTATGCATATTATGATGAATAAACTTTGAGCACGGTTGATGTTGAGCACGGTTTTACATATATTTAAAAGCTCTTTTCAATACATATAAAGATAACTTAACTTTATTCATTCGGCACGCGCACATCTCTTCACAAATTAATTTTCTGAGTCTTTTCTGCGTTTATTACCTTTTTAAGTTAAAAGAGGGGAACAAAATTTATAAAAGGAGGTGGGTCACAGCCCATAAAAAATTACCCCAGGCCCGGCGCAAAAGGAGAGTATCTCAGATTATCGGCTATTATACCTATAATGAGTATTGAATTTCTGTATAGTTGTTATATCCCGTAACTGTGGCTAAGGTATTAATAATGCTATTTCTTCTTTTTCGGGCAAAATAACTAATATAACTCTGTATTTTTGTAACGCCATAAAATATTTTTATGAATAAGGTATCAGCAGAGATAACATAATACTCCGTATGTATTATGTTATCTCTGGTAAGACACTAGAAATTCTTAAGCCAAGCAATTGTACTTCTTCTTCTTCAATACTTATATTTTTTGACCAAGATATGTCTTTTTCGACATAAGATTTTTTAATTTTTAACTCAAGAAACTAAATATTTTTTATTCAAAACAAAATTTGTATTAAATCAAGACAAGATAAAGTTTTAATTCGAGAATATTTATTGAGGTAATTCACTATTTTATTACATGGAAATATTGTAGTTAATTTGACACTGGCATATGATCATTGGAAAAAATATGAGTCCTTATTCAAAACAGCCGTCAAGAAAATTAATGTGCCTGCTTTAAGAATTTGATATTCTTTGACTAAGAAGTTGAGTTGCTTAAATTAAAAAAAAATGAGTATCTCAAACCAAGATTTTTTTTTTTACATCTAGTCAACTTTTGTCTTCATCCAAGACAATAAAACCAAGACTATGAGTATTGCTTATCCGAAGACAGTTTTGTTTTTGTTATATCCAAAATGTTAGTTGCTTGGTTCAAGAAAAAGTCTCTTAAGCTAAGAATTTTTTTTTATCAGTACAGGGAAATCGACGTAACGGCTAAGGAAATAATCAACAAATTTGCAGAAAAATGTAGAAACATAGAATTGTGACTTTTCCACAAGCATTGCTCTGGAACCATTGATCATGTATGTTAATAGTTAATAAACTGAATTCCTCTAAAACACTTCTGGTCTTATTCCTATTAAAACATAACTAAAAGTTGTATCAATTTTGAAAGATAATGTTTAAGTTCAGGACTCGACTTATAACTATTTAACCCCCCTTGAAAATATTTCTTGCTATGCCACTGTATGCGTCCATTAATTATTTACAATAATCTCACAAATCCCACTTTAATTTGTCCATGAAGTTGTTTTAACTAGACCATGGCTAAACACGGGAGTTTTTGAACGCCAAAAGTTCCCCTTAGTTAACCATGGTTAACTATAGTAAGGTGTTTGAACGCGCTCCTGTTCGGGCAAGATGAGTTCGCGCAATGCTCATCATTCCTAAATGTGATAGAGGACACAGACCATGTCCTTTTGGAATGCTGGAGATTAGCCGAGCAAACGGCTGCGCTATAACCGTCAGCTAAAGGTAAAGAAAGGAACGTCATAGACTATAATGATACGATCGTGTGAATTCCATATAGTACAGGAAAAATAGTAAAAATAGCGGAAATGATTGGGTACAGGCTGAAAATTGGCACGGAGCTTCCTTTTAGGGTTCTTAATAAGGGGTTATAAAGTCTACCGATTTTCTACCCCGGGAACCTTTCTTTCTAGGGGGTTTTAGGGTCAAAATATCTGTTTTTTGCAAATGCATCTGAAACCGTGAGTCCTATCATAACAAAATGTTCACAAAGTTTGTAGCTCATACGATTTTCTACAAAAAATTTTATTATACATTTTCCCGTACGTATTGCCATTCATGAGATATCACCGTTTTAAAGATTTAAAATATTCATATGAACTCATTCCGACTTGTATAGGTTTTCCGACGTTCAAGTTGGACTACTTTTCTAATTTTTTCAGGGGTCATTACTGGATGTATTTGGAGGAAAAATGTGTTCTAGATAGGAGGCTAACCACTAAGATACAGGGTGTTCGCGAAAAAACAATGTCTTTTTTTGTCATTTATTTAGAGTTGAATAACTCCCAGACCAATTATCGTAAACCAATATACTTAGACTCATCTTTTAGGTCAAAGTGTATTCTTTTATTTGATATAGGTAAAGATCAGGAACTTGAGTTGCTCCGTTTAGAAGATATGTAGAGGTTCAAAGCATGAGCGAAATGTTTAAAAGCCTAATGATATTTTTTATTCAATTTAAAGTACAATCGACCTTAATAGTCACAGCAAACATTGTCTTATTAAGAAGAAAAAATGACTTTTTTAGAGTATGGTAGGTTTATCAAAGGGTACTTTACAGTGATAGCACTAGCACTAAAGTCTGTGAGCAGCGACGTAGAAATAGAGATTGCTCTTCTCCAAATTTTAAAATACAGAATGACACGGCAGTTACTATAAGTCAGCAAAAATTCTTATTAAACGCATTTAATAAAGAACAATTAATTCAATTACTAACTTAAGCATTTACTGAAGAGCACATCGAAGTTAGAAATGCAACAGCAGATGCAGACCTCTTGATTGTGAATACTGTAATTGAAAAATCGCATGCAATGCAAACAACGATTGTAGGAGAGGATGTTGATCTGCTTGTTCTTTTAATTGCTTTAACTCCAACACAAAATGATATTTATTTTCTTAAGCCAAGAAGTGGTAAAGTCAAACCAAAATTTTTTTCTACTGGAAGCCTCCAAACACAATATACTAAATTAAGAACATTCATTTTATTAGCACATTCCTTCAGTGGTTGCGATACTACAAGTTGCATTTATGGTAAAGGTAAAAAATTGATTCTGAAACTTTTTCAAAATGAACCACTATTGGCAAATGTCATTTTTTCTTCTAAATAAGACAATGTTTGCTGTGACTATTAAGGTCGATTGTACTTTAAATTGAATAAAAAATATCATTAGGCTTTTAAACATTTCGCTCATGCTTTGAACCTACATATCTTCTAAACGGAGCAACTCAAGTTCCTGATCTTTATATCAAATAAAAGAATACACTTTGACCTAAAAGATGAGTCCTAAAACCCCCTAGAAAGAAAGGTTCCCGGGGTAGAAAATCGGTAGACTTTATAACCCCTTATTAAGAACCCTAAAAGGAAGCTCTGTGCCAATTTTCAGCCTGTACCCGACCATTTCCGCTATTTCGCTTTTTTTGGCTTAATTTGACTGTACTAATATATCCAAGTGGAGGAGAAGCTAAATATCCTTAATTAAAAGCTAAGGCGGAAATATACCAAAAGGAGGAGAGTAAGGCTTAGAAATACGAACAGTATTAGCAGGTAGATAAAAGTTCATCCAGCTGGTGACGCATATAAAGCTTAACATTGATTACGTTTTCACAGAAAACTAGTCAGTCCTAAGAGAATTTGATGAGGTATCTTAACACCGTCTTAGGACCATTATATTTCGACCAAATGAGTCGACTAGTAGGTGATTTTAGTTAGGATTAGAATCCGGTATAACCGACAGGCTCGAGCGTGTCGGCATCATGATACTTCCACTTTCCAACGGACGAAAATAAACAGAATCCAATAAATTATTTGTATGCAAATTACAAATTAGTGTTAAAATCACGTCACTTCTGATGCGGGTACATAAGTAACACACACCCACTGTTTTTTTTAAATATTCAGGCTAAACAGCAACATTTTCTTTAATGTCCTTGTCTTTTATTGCATCATTTGCTACTTAACTAAACAAAAAAAGCTATGGTAAAACATGTTCCAAGTATTTAATGATGTGTCGCAGCTACTAGAGCAACAATAGAATTACAATAATTGAAAATGAAAGCACAAGCCTCAAAGCTCTGTCAGAGGTGATTGACTTCTCCATTCATACACTTCTGCCTACCTAGAGCAGATTGTACTCAGATTATTATTTTACAATGGCATATCGACATCTGCAATTTACAAGGCCTTTCGAGTCTCAGGAAAAAGTTTACCAAGTCAATAGCAGACTTTGAAAACGATGAAAAAGGTTTGCGACAAGAAGGCTGGAGGGGATATATGTATATACATTTATTGCATTACACGACACCCCTTAAATCACACAGCCGGCAAAACTTACAAGTTCGTGTTTCAATTGAAGGGACACATATTTTGGGAAGGATTGACGTTAGCGACGTTTTACCGTTTGAATAAGAATTTACTTAAAGTAAAATAGGTGATCTAGGGAGATATGATTGACATCCAGTGGGAAAAATATGTTGAAGATTGTCTATTTGGTACTTATTTACATGGGTTTCTTGAGGTATTGTGTTGGCACTTTAAAGTTACCAAAAAGAATATGTATTAACTAACAAAACTCCCCAAGAAACGAAGAGTGTGAAGAACAATGGAAAGGATAAACCTGACGAAATCGTAGTAACAAGTCCTTGGGGTATAATTGGACACTCTGCTGATAAGATACAATTCATCACCTCAGATGTTCTGAAAGGTGATATGACGCGAGACCAGCGAACCTTTAAGGCCTTGAACTGGATGTAATATGAATGCGCAAGCCTTCGTGGAAGAGTTTGGAAGTAGTAGGTATGACGAGCTGCTTCTCGGGACTCATTTCAGAGAATCTGATTTATTCAAAAGCATTAAGGACATTCACTCACTTGAAAGGACATTCAACAGGCCTGTCTGATTAAGGTTTTTTTTTTAAAAATATTGCTGCACCAGAAAGTGGAGGCTTAGTGCAAAGATATAAAGCCGACGGAAAAAATAGTTTAGGCTCACAGAGGGCCGTAACGTCAGTAATGGCCATGAGATCTGATTCATAAAAACAGTGCATGCTTTCAGTGCATGCGTTGTTTTTTCGTTGACATATTATAAATTCGCTTTTTCGGCTAGTCCTATATTGTTTGTCGCCTAACATTTGATTGAGCTCCAGGGTTGATCTGGTGCTTAAATTCTCATCTTTATAAATGACCTACTTTCAATCCCCTTCAACCCACTTCTCAGCTTCGCTGACGACGGTACTATACGTTACTCGTACAGCTTCGATACAAGACAGACTCATGCCAGATCTAGTCTTGCTTGATGATCGTGAACCAATGTCCAAATCTATTAAAAACGACATTACTCTAATTCTAGAGTGGGGAAAGAAGAATCGTGTCGAATTCAACCCCACCAAAACCAAGTTCTGTCTTATCTCAAAAAAGAAGTTCAACAGCTCGCTATTCTTGACAGTGGGTAACGTTGAACTAAAGGATGACCCATCGCTACACATCTTAGGCGTGACATTAGCTAAAGACTTGCGATAGAACGACCACATATTCCAAATCGCCAAACAAACATCCCAGTGCTTGGGACTTCTTAAGAGGTGCAAGTTCCTTTTCCAGCCATCGGCCCGTGCTGTTATTTATAAATCCTACATTCGGCCTCTTCTCGAATAAAACTGACTCGTTTGGGCGGCGGCGCTCCAATAACCACCTTGGCATGGTTAGATAAGGTGCAAAAAAGGGCACTCAAATTAATTAATGTAAAAAGTAGGTGGCGAAACACTTTTTTTGAAAGTTTAGCGCCCCCTACTTTTTGCATTTTAAGTCGTACGAAATTGCCTCAAAGACATTAATTATAGACAGCAATGTCTTCTACTTTTTTTGTTAATAAACTTTTTCTCTAAAGTGCACTGATTCCGAGAAAAATGCATCAAAAAACTTTTTTTCCAGGAACCTGCGAGTGGTGGGAGGTCACAAATTTCGGTTTAAGCTTTTTTCATGACCCCTAACGATTTATGAAAAAAAAAAAAATCCCCGATGAATTTTTTTCAAATCAAAAATAAAGAGTGACTGTACTATGTGCGGGTATTCCTTTTGTTTTGTTTTGGAAGGGGGTGGGTGGGCTGAAACTATGACTTGGTCGGTGGCTGAAATTTAAGAGCGACGAAATCAGGGATCGTTAATAACTCTTATATTTGTATTTTTGACTTAAAAAATCAAATAGTAAATGTTGTCTGTTCTGCATAAGAATTTTACTGAGTACTCAGAATTATACTCTATGGTGAGGCTGCTTTTAAATTGTATAATTTTATTATAAAACTCAGATTTAATAGTTAATATAAATTTTAAAAACACTTATTTTTGTATTTTATTTGCAGTCTTTCAAAACTGTTATGAGAAGACTTTCATTTTTAAAATCGAAAATAACTGTTAGAAAAGACTTTCATTTTTTTTTGTCTCTTGCAGAAAACAAATAAAATAAATATGCTCGATAGTACGCTACGATAGTATTGGATTGATATTAAACAATTAAGCACAATATCGCGATAATTATTTTATCTGTTTTCAGTAAAATACTTTTATTTTTATATTTTAAAAATAAAAGCCTTCAAAGACTTTTATAGAAAAACTGGAAAAATGAAAATCTTAAAAAGACTTTTATGCAAGACAGAAAAAAAATAAAAGTCTTTTTTAACCGTTATTTTTGATTTTAAAAATAAAAATTTTAATTATTATCTCGAACAAAAAGAAAAAAAAAAATCTTTAATAACAGTTTAAAAAGATTGAAAAAATTATAGTTAAAAATGGGAAGAAAGATGCAAATGTAATGGGGAATTTTGCATCGTGTTTTTTTTATTTTGAGAAAAATTGAATAGGTTTTTTTTTTTGAATAAAAAAAACTTGTTGTCTGTAAAGAGGGTTTACGGACGATAGTTTAACGTGACAACGTCATGAGAAAACATTGATGAAATGATTGCATACTCTTATGAATAAAATTGAATCATTTATATTAAATTATCATTATTTTGTATGGATACAAAAAGGAGTGAAATGAAATATTCATTTTGATTGATAAATTAGCTTTTATTTGCACTAATGAATTCAAATATGTTTATTACTTTAATGAACAGATTATTTACAAGTAACAATGTGTAGTAACAAATTCATTTAGAGCTTTTATACATGTCTGATATTTAACTTCTTGCAATCTGTGTTATTCTGTTTAGGATAGGTCGATGATAGGAAAATTATGAAATAAATGGGAGTGTTTCAAGTGTAATGTGCCTTGAAAAAGTCAAATCGAGGGTTGTTCCTCTCAGCGTTGTTGACTTAGTAACATCTGATGTGCATTCGAGATTGTACATATCCTTCATGAATTTGAGGAATGTATCATCATTTTTCACGTTTGTGTTGAAGTCGCCACAAAGAAGAATTGGTACATTGGTATCAACTTGCATGATCGGATGCACATACTGCCTGTTATGCACATACGGAAAGAGTGCTTGGTGCAGCAATACACTAATGTTTGAGACACTTGCTCCAGGATGAATATACACTGCGCCAAGTACAATTTTAAACGTTGTAGCAGCAGTGTAGCATGTAATTTCAGCCAAGCAGACCTCGCCTGTGTTTCTGATGAGACGAGTTGTGTCCGACAATTCAACGTGGAGAACTTTCTCCACCAGCTGCGTTTGTATCAGAATCCGATCGATTATTCTGCCTGGTTATACATTCATAATTATTGATTGGAACTATATCAAAATTGTCACGCATCCACGTTTCAGTCAATACCAAATAATTCGATCTTGGTATCACGGGATCCGTTTCAATATCGGCGAAGTGCGCAGACAAACTCTGAACATTAAGGTTTGTCACTACAGTTTGCCCAGCGTTGTTACCGTCATCACAAAATTTCACTGCTTTCGAAGTGATTGTTTGAAGGGCGTGTCCACGGAGTCGAATGTATTCGTTACGGACATCTCGCGTAGTCTGTGAGTCGTTCCCATCCCATCCGTGTTTGAAGATAAAAGGCGCATCTTTTTCTGTGATGATGTGCAAGCCGTCTATATTCGTTACCCGACTCAGCGCCACGTACACCAACTGTTGTGGTTGTTCCGAGGAGTATTTATAAACAATAACAGTAAACGTCCCACCTTGCGACTTGTGAATGGTAATAGCACAAGCAGGAACGCAAGGAAACTGTTTTCGTTTGCATTTCACAGTTTTTGTCAGTGTAATGTTCACTATTTTTTTATACACCGGCACCCAGTTAGGAGACAGAGTGTTTGGCTTGCTTTGATTATTGTTGACAATTTGACAAAAATCTAATTAAATATTGACAATTTTAATCAAATTTTTAAGATTACTACGATCAAATTTTTAAAATTACTTCGGGAGATAACGGGACATAACGGGACATAACGGGACAATGAGTCATCATTTTTCATGCATGCAGCCGGCGTTCATCGTTTTAATAGACGTTGTCACGTCAAAAATTCTAGTTTTTGCGTATTGATTTAATTATTGCTTATAGAACAAATTGAGTAAATTATTTTAAAATAAGAATATATGTATATATTTGCGTAGGCACCATAGTAGAAAAAATTAAAAATATTAGAATTTTCGTTTAAAACCCTACTTCATATTTCTCAAGAGTAGTCGTCAATGAAGGAAAAGTAGTTCCGATTGTGAAAGATTTTTTGACGTGACAACGTCTATTAAAACGATGAACGCCGGCTGCATGCACGAAAAATGATGACTCATTGTCCCGTTATGTCCCGTTAGTGTTAGTCCCGTAAGTCCCGTAGTAATTTTAATAAAAATTTGATTGTAGTAATCTTAAAAATTTGATTAAAATTGTCAAAAATTGTCAACAATACCTAATATTTGTTGTGGATTCTCGATTGTGAAAAAGCGCAGCAATGTGATGTCAAAGCAGCAGTATTGCGAGTTTCTTCGAACCCCCAATCCGGAATAACGGGAGATCATCCTTGAAGTCATTCACCGATTACATGGTTGTGGAGATGGCATTTTGGAAGCGCTACAAATATTCTTCACCGGGTCGGCGGGCTGTGGAAAAACTTCCACATTAAAGTGCCTTATGGAAACGTACAACCGATACACTCAGGAGCACAACTCGATGAACAACGCCTACATTGCCTGTGCAAGCACAGGTAAAGCCGCTGTACTTCTTGGTGGCAGTACAGTGCATTCAGCGTTTCGTCTCACAACTTCTCGCGTGACAAAACTCTTATCCACAGAAAATTTGCGAGGCTACAGAAACATGTTCGTTGGCGTCAAAGCTGTTTTCGTCGACGAGATCAGCATGTTAAGTTCAGCCATTCTTCAAAAAATCAACTACCGACTGCAGCAGATTAACGGCTTTTATGACAAACCATTCGGAGGCATCCACGTCATATTATGCGGAGATTTCAGACAGCTACCACGGTCTCATGACGTTGTCACGTTAAACTATCGTCCGTAAACCCTCTTTACAGACAACAAATTTTTAAATGTTTATATTAAGGGTAATTGTTTACTTATCAGACCGCCCGCCCTCCGCTAGCCGCAACGGCAGAAGGTTCGCGCAATACTCCAAAAATGCGGTGCTATCCTTACTAATATTATAAATGCGAAAGTAACTCTGTCTGTCTGTCTGTCTGTCTGTCTGTCTGTCTGTCTGTCTGTTACGCTTTCACGCCTAAACCACTAAACCGATTTTGATGAAATTTGCAACAGACAAAGTTTAGACCTTGGAGACGGACATAGGCTACTTTTTATGGAGAACAAAAGGGTTGAAGGGGGTGAAATGGGGTTCAATAAGTTGCAAGGGGATTTTTTTCTATTGTATAAAAAGTAACTGACTGACAGACAACGCACAACTTAAACCGCTAGAGCTAAAGGGCTGAAATTTTGACTGTGCATCCCTATAATGGCGTGGACATCCACTAAAAAGCGATTTTTCGAAATTCATCCCCTAAGGGGGTGAAATGGGGTTTATCCAAACCGCTGGAGCTATAGGGCTGAAATTTGGACAGTGCATCCCTATAATGACGTTTACATCCACTAAAAAACGATTTTTTGAAATTCATCCCCTAAGGGGGTGAAATGGGGTTTATCCAAACCGTTGGAGCTATAGGGCTGAAATTTTGACAGTGCATCCCTATAATGGCGTGGACATCCACTAAGAAGCGATTTTTCGAAATTCATCCCCTAAGGGGGTGAAATGGGGTTTATCCAAACCGTTGGAGCTATAGGGCTGAAATTTTGACAGTGCATCCCTATAATGGCGTGGACATCCACTAAGAAGCGATTTTTCGAAATTCATCCCCTAAGGGGGTGAAATGGGGTTTATCCAAACCGTTGGGGCTATAGGGCTGAAATTTTGACAGTGCATCCCTATAATGGCGTGGACATCCACTAAGAAGCGATTTTTCGAAATTCATCCCCTAAGGGGGTGAAATGGGGTTTACCCAAACCGCTGGAGCTATAGGGCTGAAATTTTGACAGTGCATCCCTATAATGACGTTTACATCCACTAAAAAGCGATTTTTCGAAATTCATCCCCTAAGGGGGTGAAATGGGGTTTATCCAAACCGTTGGAGCTATAGGGCTGAAATTTTGACAGTGCATCCCTATAATGGCGTGGACATCCACTAAGAAGCGATTTTTCGAAATTCATCCCCTAAGCGGGTGAAATGGGGTTTATCCAAACCGTTGGAGCTATAGGGCTGAAATTTTGACAGTGCATCCCTATAATGGCGTGGACATCCACTAAGAAGCGATTTTTCGAAATTCATCCCCTAAGGGGGTGAAATGGGGTTTATCCAAACCGTTGGAGCTATAGGGCTGAAATTTTGACAGTGCCTCCCTATAATGGCGTGGACATCCACTAAGAAGCGATTTTTCGAAATTCATCCCCTAAGCGGGTGAAATCGGGTTTATCCAAACCGTTGGAGCTATAGGGCTGAAATTTTGATAGTGCATCCCTATAATGGCGTGGACATCCACTAAGAAACGATTTTTCGAAATTCATCCCCTAAGGGGGTGAAATGGGGTTTATCCAAACCGTTGGAGCTATAGGGCTGAAATTTTGACAGTGCATCCCTATAATGGCGTGGACATCCACTAAGAAGCGATTTTTCGAAATTCATCCCCTAAGCGGGTTTACCCAAACCGCTGGAGCTATAGGGCTGAAAGTTTGACAGTGCATCCCTATAATGACGTTTACATCCACTAAAAAGCGATTTTTCGAAATTCATCCCCTAAGGGGGTGAAATGGGGTTTATCCAAACCGTTGGAGCTATAGGGCTGAAATTTTGACAGTGCATCCCTATAATGGCGTGGACATCCACTAAGAAGCGATTTTTCGAAATTCATCCCCTAAGGGGGTGAAATGGGGTTTATCCAAACCGTTGGAGCTATAGGGCTGAAATTTTGATAGTGCATCCCTATAATGGCGTGGACATCCACTAAGAAACGATTTTTCGAAATTCATCCCCTAAGGAGGTGAAATTAGGTTTATCCAAACCGTTTAAGCTATAGGGCTGAAATTTTGACAGTGCATCCCTATAATGGCGTGGACATCCACTAAGAAGCGATTTTTCGAAATTCATCCCCTAAGCGGGTTTACCCAAACCGCTGGAGCTATAGGGCTGAAAGTTTGACAGTGCATCCCTATAATGACGTTTACATCCACTAAAAAGCGATTTTTCGAAATTCATTCCCTAAGGGGGTGAAATGGGGTTTATCCAAACCGTTGGAGCTATAGGGCTGAAATTTTGACAGTGCATCTCTATAATGGCGTGGACATCCACTATAAAGCAATTTTTCGAAATTCATCCCTTCAGGGGGTGAAATAGGGTTTATCCAAACCGCTGAAGCTATAGAATTGAAATTTTAACAGTGCATCCCTATAATGACGTGGACATCCACTAAAGAGCGATTTTTCGAAATTCATCCCCTAAGGGTGTGAAATGGGGTTTATACAAACCTCTAAAGCTATACGGCTGAAATTTTGACAGTGCATCCCTATAATGACGTTAACATCCACTAAAGAGCGATTTTTCGAAATTCATCCCCTAAGGGTGTGAAATGGGGTTTTTACAAACCGCTAAAGCTATAGGGCTGAAATTTGGACAGTGCATCTCTATAATGAAGTGGACATCCACTATAAAGCGATTTTTCGAAATTCATCCCCTAAGGGGGTGAAATGGGGTTTATCCAAACCGCTGGAGCTATAGGGCTGAAATTTTGACAGTGCATCCCCTTAATGACGTGGACATCCACTAAGAAGCGATTTTTCGAAATTTATCCCCTAGTGGGGTGAAATGGGATTAACCCACACCGCTGAAGCTGGAGGGCTCTAATTTTGACCGTGCATCACTACAATGACGTGGGCATCCACTTAGGGACGATTGAATCCCCTAAGGGGGTTAAATGGGGTTAAGCCAAACCGCTGGAGCTAAACGGCTGAAATTTTGACAGTGCATCGTGGACATTTACTAAGAAGCGATTTTTCGAAATTCATCCCCTAAAGGGGTAAAATTTGGTTTACCAAACTACTGGAACTACAGGGTTGAAATTTGGACAGTGCATCCCTATAATGACATGGACATCCACTAAGAGGCGAGTATTCGAAATTCATCCCCTAAGGGGATGAAATGGGGTTAACCCAAACCTCTGAAGCTGAAGGGCTGAAATTTTGACAGTGCATCCCTATAATCACGTAGAAATGAATGACTCGAAATTCACTTTATTTAATATTCATTTGTGATTGCTTCATAATTTCTTACATCCACGTAAATAGGCGAACAAACTTAACGAACGTTCGTCAAACCCTAAAATGTCACTTTTCTTGATGACATATACATGCCAATCTACTTTAAAACTTGCAGATTTGTTGAGGAGAGGTGATATTCGCAGTAATTTGTTTACCATATTTATTTAAAAAATGCACTATAATAAACCCTTTTTAGGGATAATAACAGCTGACTTTTTTGTTGGTTTCTTTTTTTAAGGAAAACATTGCACATAATAAACAGTTTTTAAAGGCGTTGCAAGGCACGCGGGTTTTATGCTAGTTTTTTATAAAAATTACTTTTTCAAAATTTTATACCCTGAATAACCAACGGGTGACCAACAGCTATTCCCAAAAAAAATGTGCTCTGGCCAACCCCTTACAAACCCTACCTCCTGTGGGGGTGGGGTGATAAATTAAATAATTATCCGAAATTCTAAGAATTTTTGTATGTACATACATATGTACATGTATATGAATATCCCACTCCACCACCCGTTCATTTAATTATGGTAGCTTCAATAAAACCATCCTTTTGCTTAATTCTGATAGCATCAAGTTTTAAAATTGAAAATAAAACAATTGTAAATAAATTATTTAAAAAAAACAGTCTGGGTTCATTATTCAACTGGAAGCCTGCCATGAAAACCCATAATTAGTGGCGGGTACATCGACACAAAAACTCACTAGTTTTGTGGATTGCAAACAAGTTGGAATTCCTGATGTTCAGGTTGCAACGAGAGCCACACTCCAAGAAGAAAGATGTAGACATATTGTGTAGCTATAAGAATGCTGAGGGGTCGCAAGCTCTTGCTTGGGACGACCATCTTTAATGAGGGAGCATATTGTTAGTAGTAAAAACCACAGACGAAGAGAATAGAAAACTCTAGTATGTAGAAATTAACCGATAATTGAAAGGCCTTCGTGATATTCAATATTCATCATACTGGATAGTTGGGCATGTGAGCCTTATGGCCCGCCCACATAATACAAACCTTGTTCGAGCGAACTCTTTTTCCATAGATTTTTGTCCGCGAAACAAAGGAAAGCCGCTGGAAATGTGTGCACAAATATTTCGTCGACATTGTCCGCAAAGGCATTCCGCCGGCCATTTCATTCAAACAAAGTAAGACGGACAAAAACCTCTTTCGTGTAGGCCCACCATTAAACACCAAATGCACCTCAGCTAGTTTCTTAATAAGTTCTATAATACATATCTACAATATTTTCATTCATTTTTACTATTTTTTTGGTTCAAAGGTAAATGCCTTATTAAATGCCTGTCATTTTATTAAAAGTTGTAACTTTGAAAATTACCGAGTTGATTGAGTGGATAGAAAAGCTCCTCGTTAAAAGTACTTACATTTTTGCAGAAACTTGAGTGTAGAGTTATGCGTGCAAAGGAAAAGGTGGTAAATTCGACGCCTTCTTTAAATCTGTAAAACTAACGTACAGCTCTAACTAAAGAACTGGTTTGAGAGCTTTGTTTTTGGCCATTCAACTAAGGTAGTAGGTATACTGGATGGCGTCGAATCTCGACCGGCGTTTCCCAAGGGTCGATTCTCTCATCTGATCTCTTTCTAATATTCATTAATGATTTGCTTTCAATCCCCTACAAACCACTTCATAGTTTTGGCAATGGCAGCCTGCGTTACTCCTACGCCTTCGTCAATATAAGACAAACTCGGGACAGACCTTGTCTCCTAGAGCGTGAGCTCTTATCTCTACGAAATCTTGCACCATACTTCCCTTTATCTCAGTGGGAAAAAATAATCTAATGGCTGACTCATCTCTTGAGATCTTCATACTCTCGACAGACTATCACACTTAATTCGGACTATGACGTCACAATGAAGTAAACCCTATTTCATTTCCATATCTTTCATATGGGTCTACACGTCATTTTGACGTCATAGTCCGGATTAAGAGTGCTAGTCTGTCACCGGTATAAGGTACGAATTCACCAAAGGAAAACGAACATTTGCTCGCGGGCAAAATGACGTCACCAAAAAAGTGCATATCGCAGCACGATATGACGTCACGTCAGTCAAAAGCCTGCGAGCAAATGCTTTGGTAGATTCGTACTTTTAAGGGCGAAATACAGGAGCGCTCCATCCATGGATCGTGCACTGGGCCTTTTAAACGTAATTTTATCTTCAGGGGCCCTATTCTCTATTCCAAAATTGTTAAATCCGACAAGACAGTAAAAATTTGCCAATATTATTAAACTTTCTTGTATAAAGAACGCCGATATTGTAATAGAGAATACGGTTTTGACCAGTTTAGAAGAAAAATAGCTCCTTGATACATACAGTGCACGAAATTAATTTGAAGACACCACTTTTCCCAACTTTGAAGTTCCGTTATGTAAAAACTAAGGATTTCTATGAGTTACCAAAAATATCAAAATTTAGGGAATTTTGTGTAGATTGGTCCTGGTATCAAAAATTTCCCGTTTTTACATGAAATAGAGAAATAGAGGAGTGCCTTTAAATTAATTTCGCATTTCCAAGGCATAATTTTAGAAGTTTGCTCAAATTTACCGCTCTTCTTCTAAAATTCCATATAAAAAACGGAATATTTTTGAAACGAAGACGAATCTACACAAAAATCCCAAAATTTTGATATTTTTGGTAACTCATAGAAATCCTTAGTTTTTACATAACGGAACTTCAAAGTTTGGAAAAGTAGGTGTCTTCAAATTAATTTCGTGGACTGTAGATACGTGATGGAGTAATCACATTCAAAATCGTCAAACAAGCAAATCAATGCTTAAGATTAATCAAGACATTAGAATTCCTCCTTCAGCCCCCTGCCCAGGCTACAATATACAAGTCCTACATGGCTTGGCTAAGCTGGGGTTGTAGCACGTAAGATATTTCAATCGACAAAAATCTTTAACTTTTATATGAAGAGGTCGATTGAAACAATTTACGTGCTACCACCCCTGCATAAGGTGCAAAACGAAGCAGGTACATTGGCGGTAGCACCCTTTTACTCCTCTATATACCCTTCAAGCCGGTAGGAATATTACAGCCAAGTTTAACCGCTTTCACCTACACGCACCTTTTTTTCTAATATTAGCCAACTCGGGACATCCCGGTCCATTATATACCTCCCCATCGTTAATAAATAGCACACACAGTCAGTGTTGCTGAACACCTCACAGATCAAACGTACGGTTCCCCTAAACTTACTAGTAGACATTGCATCCTTATCCTTACTTAATGGTCATAACGTGCTAACGGTACAATACAAAGGGTTGGACTTGACCATAAAATAAAACTAAAAATTATTTTATATATCTTAATAGTAGCATAATTATCCGTAAAAATTTTAAATTTCTACGAAATAAAATACCTGAGAAAAAAATCTAAAAATTTGTCACTTTTTCGCTAAAAAAGGGAAATAATCCCTTCAAACCCATTTCTTTTTTTCAAGATTCAATTCAAAAAAGATCACTTCCCTTAGAATGGGTCTAATTCCGTCGAGTTTATTAGATATTAGCAAAAATTATCAATTTAGGGTCTTTCTGACACTTATCCGAAGGTTTTCCATTTAAACAAAAAAAGCCCGACCTAATGTTACGAAATTTTTTTTAGGGTATTTTTCGTTAATATTCTTCTTTCGACACCTCAAAGGAGTAGGTATAGTTTTTGGTTCGCGGTATCGTGCAGATACAAAACCCGTGAACGCCGTTTAAACAAAAAACGGTTCGACCAAATTTTATGAAAATCTCGTCAGATCATATTTTGGTTAATATTCTTTGAACGAGCACCTCAACTAAGTCGATATCTTTTATGATTCGCGCGATATCGTGCAAGTACAAAAATCACTTATGGCGTTGTAGCGGCAACACGATCAACTAAATTTCCCACTATCGGAAGTACTCAAGAACAACACCAACTTCACACTTCAGAAGTTACCGCTAGATCAGCCTCCCGCAAATCGATAGTTTTAACCTTAATCAGTCCTGTAGTTGAAGTCGTGAAATAAAGAGGGTTTTTGATAACCTCCGGAGTTTTATTTAATACCGCATGGCCGCAATAACTGGTGACCCCGAGTTAGTTATGAACACATAAAATAATTAAATAATTGAAGTGATAACAACAAAAAAAAAAAAAAAACGAAATTAAAAAAAAAAAAATTAATAATTGAAGTGATAACAAAAGAAAATATACATAAAGCCTACAGGACAAAGGCCATACTTAGCGGAAAAAAAAACCCGGCATCGGCATCACGACCCACATAGTCAACCATTTCGACCACTACCTATCAACTTAAAATCAACTTTAAATGAAAACAACCAAAAAATATTATCGTAATCGGATTTTACAAGTAGTCAGCCTATGATGACATCAAATTCAGAGAAGGATGACCCAATAAAGGCGAGATGATAAAAGATTAAACCTCATAGCAGACCACTAACCACCGACCCACGCGTCAGAAGTCATAGCTCATCTATCAACAATCAATTAAGATAATACATTTTTTTTTTCTTCTCATTGCATTTTCAATAAAGCATTTTGTTAAAAATTTCATTTAAAAAACCGTAATTCCATACTTATATTATTTTTGTTGCAATTTTAGAGTGAACTGCGTTTGGGGCACGGCGAAAGAATTAATAAAGGTGAATCAAGAAATTTTTTCTTTCTCATTGACGCATGCCTTTAGACCGACAACAAAAGAAATGAACATAAAGGAATTAAAAGTAAAGTAAAAACAATCAAAAAAAAAAAAGAAAGGAAATGAACATGAAATTTTAACAGAAATAACAGTGAGTACAACTTCCCTTATACGATACAATACATTTTTTACATAAACAAAGCTGATTTAAAATATCAATAAAAAAAAAAAATAATATAAATACAAAAAAAATCAATTTTCAAATTTCAATGAAAATATAATTTAAAAAATAAATATCTTTTAAATACATGAGTGCAATGAATACATTATTGCAAAGATAGTTTTTTGATTATTATCATGGTTGCGTTTATCCACTTTAGAGCCGCCATAGTTTAGACTTACACGCTTACAGACAACATTGTAAGCCATAGCCTAATATACACATACGGATTTAAACTAGAATAAGAGTATTATGAGAAATATTTTAGGGATACCAAATCCATTACTAGTGAAGTATGAGATAGTTATAGAATACATTTAAATCGAACAAAAAAATATTTTTTTTCTCTTTTTACCTTGCGATGCCAACGGTATAGTTACTACGGATAGGAAACATTCTCCTGTGGTTGACATAGTGAAATATAGTTACGTTACAATTCTTCTCTTAGTACATAATCGGATCACAACCGGTCTTTATTCTAAATTCTCTTACATACAACACGGAACTAGTTGTATCTTAAACAGGCGTGTTCAAAAACTCATAAAACTTTTTATCATTTTTGCGTTGGAAGAAATTGACTTAAACACAGTAATTTAGGGACGGATAAATTAATTTATTAACGACGCCATGTCAAATGCCGACGCCGACGCAGGAATGGCCCCAAAACCTGATCCAACGGGTGAAAACCCAGAGCCTTCGTGCTCACACATCAACAGTATTAAGATCCCAACTTTCTGGACTAGTAGACCAGATTTATGGTTCCTACAAGTTGAGACACAATTTAAAGTAAAAAGAATAACGGCGTCAGACACTAAATACGACTATTTAGTAGCCTCGCTACCGCAGGAAACAATGGAAATTGTAGCCGATATTTTACTACACCCACCCAGTCAAGACAAATATGAAACACTTAAACAAAATTTACTCGCGCGGTCTATAGATTCAGAAGAGCGCCGGCTCGACACACTCCTACATAAGGCACAGCTAGGAGATTACAAACCATCGGAGCTATACAGACACATGGAGTCTCTAGCCGGAGGGAATAGTTTAATTAACCCTTCGTTGTTAAGAAAATTATGGATCAATAAACTACCTCATACGCTCCAGACATGTATTATCACGGTTGAAAGCTCCCACACATTGAACGAGCTGTTCACCATTGCAGATAAAATATATGATTCAACCTCTATGTCCAATATTTCCGCGTTACGGACACAAGCACACACACCCCCAATAAACAATCATCAGAGTACTACTGATACACTCCAAGAGTTGTGCCAACGAATCAAACGTTTAGAAAGTAGAAATTCCTTCCGACAAAGATCACGTTCCCGATCACGTGACCGTTTTAATCACAGGAACCAGGCTCGCACTTACAACAATAGCGTTTGTTGGTACCATCGAAAATTCGGCGATAAAGCGAAAAAATGCTTAGAACCATGCAATAAGAACACAGCACCCTCCGATCCAAAAAACTAAATACTACAGCCTCGTGTGCGGCAACGAAGGCAAACGGGTATTCACGCCGCCTTTTCCTTCTGGACAAAAACAGTAAAATAATGTTCCTTATCGATACAGGAGCAGAAGTATCCATCATACCTAAAAGAGTTATACCAAACGTAACCATGCGAAAAAGTCCCCAGTTAATATCAGCTAACGGCACACCCATCTCCACTTTCGGTTACAAACACTTAGCTTTGAACCTCGGCTTACGTCGGAATTTCGATCACACCTTTACAATCGCAGCCCTGGATTACGCCATCATAGGCGCAGATTTTTTACATAGATTTAATTTAGCAGTTGATCTGCGACACCGGAGACTCATCGATCAAACCACTACATTATCGATCAATTGCATGTCACGTAAATGCAACGCGGACACCCCCAAACTTCTGGCCATTGAAGGGGAATATGGAGCCATCCTTAACGACTTCCCATCATTAAAAGCCCCACCAAATTTCAACTTGAATGTTCAACATGCGGTGGTACACCGAATACATACCCGAGGTCCCTTACCGACTGCTCGTCCTAGAAGACTACACCCACAAAAGTTCGCCATAGCAAAAGAAGAATTCGAAACCATGGTCAGAATGGGTATTTGCCGCCCATCTTCGTCTTCTGTGGCTTCACCCTTGCACATGGTCCCCAAAAAAGATGCTACCTGGCGTCCCTGTGGCGACTATCGCCAACTCAACAACGTCACAGAATTCGACAAATATCCACTTCCAAACATACAGGATTTCACTACCAGCCTTCACGGTTGCACCATTTTCTCAAAAATCGACCTTGTTCGAGCCTACCACCAAATACCGGTAGCCCCGGAGGATATTTATAAGACAGCCGTAATAACCCCCTTCGGGCTATTTGAATTTTTGAGGATGCCATTTGGCGTTAAAAACGGTGCTCAAACCTTCCAGCGTTTCATTAATGAGGTATTGGCAGGTCTTGACTTTGTTTTTTGTTATATTGACGACATACTTATCGGCAGTAAATCGCCCGCCGAACACAAAGAGCATTTACGCCTTCTTTTTAAGAGGCTACAGGAACAAGGCATTAACATCAACCCAGAAAAATGCCTCCTCGGCCAAACGGAGCTTGATTATTTGGGACACACCATCACCACGAAAGGTATATTACCTTCCCAAGACAAAATAAAAGCATTGATCGATTATCAACGGCCTCACGTAATAAAGAATCTGCAACGTTTTTTAGGGATGGCCAACTTCTACCATCGTTTTATTCCGCGATTCTCGGCAATTGCCGAACCATTATATGACCTCATTAAACAAACGAATTCAAACAAAAAGAAATCAAATATAATCGAATGGAAACAAAACCACGAAGAAGCTTTTAACGAGCTAAAAACCAAACTGCAAAATTGCACCTTGCTCGCACATCCGAACCCGACCGCTAAACTAAGCGTATGGGTAGACGCATCCGGGGACGCAGTGGGAGGTGTCATCCAGCAGTCTAACGGCAACCACTGGGAGCCACTTAGTTTCTTTTCCCGAAGGCTACAACCAGCCGAAAAAAGATATTCCGCCTTTGACCGCGAATTACTAGCTCTTTACCTAACTATTAAACACTATAGATATTTCCTCGAGGGCAAGGACTTCTGTGTATACACAGATCATAAGCCCCTCACAACCGCTATAACATCAAAAACAGATAAATCTCCCCGGCAAACCAACCACTTGTCATATATTTCAGAATTTACTAATGACATCAGATTTATCAAAGGTTGCCAAAACATAGTCTCTGACACCCTTTCAAGAGCTCATATCGACGTTATTGAAAATAACAAAAAAATAGATCATGCGATCTTAAGTCAAGAGCAACAAACCGACGAGGAATTACAAGCTCTCCTCACCAGCAATGAGAACAAAACTCAATCATTCGTTTTGAAGAAAATACACATACCCCTCGATAATATGGATATCTGGTGCGAGACGACAACCGGCACCGATCGGCCTTACATCCCAGAAAGGCTCCGCCGTACCATATTCAATGCGGTACATAACCTTTCACACTTATCGGCAGTAAATCGCCCGCCGAACACAAAGAGCATTTACGCCTTCTTTTTAAGAGGCTACAGGAACAAGGCATTAACATCAACCCAGAAAAATGCCTCCTCGGCCAAACGGAGCTTGATTATTTGGGACACACCATCACCACGAAAGGTATATTACCTTCCCAAGACAAAATAAAAGCATTGATCGATTATCAACGGCCTCACGTAATAAAGAATCTGCAACGTTTTTTAGGGATGGCCAACTTCTACCATCGTTTTATTCCGCGATTCTCGGCAATTGCCGAACCATTATATGACCTCATTAAACAAACGAATTCAAACAAAAAGAAATCAAATATAATCGAATGGAAACAAAACCACGAAGAAGCTTTTAACGAGCTAAAAACCAAACTGCAAAATTGCACCTTGCTCGCACATCCGAACCCGACCGCTAAACTAAGCGTATGGGTAGACGCATCCGGGGACGCAGTGGGAGGTGTCATCCAGCAGTCTAACGGCAACCACTGGGAGCCACTTAGTTTCTTTTCCCGAAGGCTACAACCAGCCGAAAAAAGATATTCCGCCTTTGACCGCGAATTACTAGCTCTTTACCTAACTATTAAACACTATAGATATTTCCTCGAGGGCAAGGACTTCTGTGTATACACAGATCATAAGCCCCTCACAACCGCTATAACATCAAAAACAGATAAATCTCCCCGGCAAACCAACCACTTGTCATATATTTCAGAATTTACTAATGACATCAGATTTATCAAAGGTTGCCAAAACATAGTCTCTGACACCCTTTCAAGAGCTCATATCGACGTTATTGAAAATAACAAAAAAATAGATCATGCGATCTTAAGTCAAGAGCAACAAACCGACGAGGAATTACAAGCTCTCCTCACCAGCAATGAGAACAAAACTCAATCATTCGTTTTGAAGAAAATACACATACCCCTCGATAATATGGATATCTGGTGCGAGACGACAACCGGCACCGATCGGCCTTACATCCCAGAAAGGCTCCGCCGTACCATATTCAATGCGGTACATAACCTTTCACACCCGAGTATTAGGTGCACCAACAAGCTTATTACCTCGAAGTACTTTTGGCCAAACATGAACAAAGAGATAAACATGTGGTCGAAATCCTGCATCCCCTGCCAGAAGGCAAAAGTCATTCGGCACACGGCGGCTCCACAAGGAAAATTTAACGTACCCTCAGGAAGATTCCAACACATTCACATGGACATAGTTGGCCCACTTCCTCCCTCTAATGGACACACATATTTGCTAACGATTAAGGACCGTTTCTCACGTTGGGCCGAAGCCATACCAATTAGAAACATTGAAAGCAAAACTGTTTGCAACGCTTTCCTCCACAACTGGGTTGCACGTTTTGGCATATGCCAAACCTTGACAACAGACCAAGGCACTCAGTTCGAGTCCACCTTGTTCAAGGAGCTATCAGGGATTTTAGGATGCCATCGAATTCGAACTACCACCTACCACCCGCAGTCCAACGGAATGGTAGAGAGATTTCACCGACAGCTTAAAGTAGCCATGCGTGCGTCCCCTCAGCCAAAAGATTGGTACAACAACTTACCATGGATTCTGTTAGGAATCCGTTCCGCGCTAATCGAAGATATAGGTTTTTCACCGGCACAATTGCTCTATGGACAAACCCTTCGCCTTCCAGGCGAGTTCATCACCCAACAGACATCCCCCGACCTTAAAATAACAAGTACTATAGCCAGGGAAATTCAGGACAACATCATTAACATTAGACCCATACCTTCGCGAATCAGAAAACAGAACAAAATCTTTGTCCCTCAAAATATGGAAAATTGCACTCATGTATTTATAAAAGATGCGATATATAAAGGAAGTTTAAACCCACCTTATACGGGCCCACATAAAGTAGTTTCAAGAAAGGACAATGTGTTCAAGGTGTGCCTCGATGGAAAAAAAGAATTTATTAACATTGATCGCATCAAACCCGCTTACATTTTAGATTCAGACACTTTCAGCCAAGCCCCAAACACAAGGTCAATTAACAAACCTAAGGTAATGTTTAAACTGTAGCTAAATGATATTCAAAATTTAATATTTAAACAACCCTGTACTAAGAACACATATGTAAGATAACTATCTGTAAGATTTAGGAACTTGAATTAAAATTATTTTTTTTCCATTAATGAAGTATAAATTAGCAAGCTAAGAATTTTAACGACTTATTAAGAAAGATTTATATAGTAATAATATTTTATATCTTCTTCCTCTCTTTTATTACATCATTATTTCTTTTTATAAGAGGGGGAGTGATGTAGCGGCAACACGATCAACTAAATTTCCCACTATCGGAAGTACTCAAGAACAACACCAACTTCACACTTCAGAAGTTACCGCTAGATCAGCCTCCCGCAAATCGATAGTTTTAACCTTAATCAGTCCTGTAGTTGAAGTCGTGAAATAAAGAGGGTTTTTGATAACCTCCGGAGTTTTATTTAATACCGCATGGCCGCAATAGGCGTTTAAACCAAAAAAACGGCTCGACCGAATATTATAAAAATCTTTACGTACGCACACTACACACACATACTTCTTCTCAAATTTTTGCTTAAAATGCTCTTGGCACCTTCAAAAATGAAAATACGTTGAAAATTTCGTTTTCGATTTTTGGACCGATTACAATAACTTCCTACTGGGAAGTTAACAATAGGATAGGGATCTATTTTTAGATCCACAGCCACTAAACTCAAAACCGCAGCTTCTGATTTTGTTTTCAAATGCGCGAAAGGCTTTCACATAAACAAGAAAAAGTTGATTACAGAAACTAATCATATAGCGGGGCATAAAACCCTGCGATACTAGCGCCCCTGCTCGTGGTGCCGTAACTGGAAGTTAATTTGACTCGAGTTTGTCCATATCTACTTAGTATATAATCAATGTCCAGCAGTTATTTTTATTTGGCCACCCACCTATTAATTATTAATTATAAATAGCTGAAAAAAGTGCGATACCGAAAAAAAGAAATAAAAAGCGCGGAAAATGAAGCTTAAATGAATGTTTATATTTTTCCTTAAGCCTGAACTACATTGAAAAGCAGCGCAGTGCAGCCCTGTGCAGTATGTTGCAGTGGTTTGTTAGAGAACGCGTGGTGAATTACATTGCATAAGCAGTGTTTTGACATTGACTCTTCTTTTGTAATTTTTATGGTTGTCCTTTGACAATTGTTATAAAGAAAGTCTTTATTTCTCACTAATTCTTTAAATTTTTCGTCATCCATTTTGACAACAAAGGCAATGACAACTTCATATTAAGTTTTTTAGAAATTGGCATGCAGTGCGAAGCAGTTTTTTAGAAATTAGCCTAAGACAAGGCAGCGCAGTGCAGTGCAGTGCAAAGCAGTGAAATTAATGTGAGTTGCTACATTCAATTACAAGAAGTCTAAATTTCACTGCGCGGTGCTGCACTGCACTGCTTTTCAATGTAGTTCAGGCTTTATTTTAGAGCATATTCTTTCCAAATTCCTCAGTTTTTTTGACATATTACCACTGTCGGTAGTGCACACCGATTTTTTCCATTTTAATTACTTTTACGTTTTTAAAATTTGGTGTGCAAGTTTGTTGTGCCTGGACAAACGATTTCTCTCCATGAACAAACGAATTTTGGTATGGACAAACGAATCTGCTGTGCTTGGACAAACGATTTCTGACGGAGTCGATTCGCCGAAATCCACTCACAGTCAAAAAATTTCGACTAAGTAATTTAGTTGCAATTGCCGAAGGGTGTATTTATTTGGTCTTTTTCTGCATTTCCTGTCGTATTGATGTCGGTTGTTCGGAATAAAATTGAATTTCCAATGGTTACAGATATGTATATAAATACGAATTTCGAAATGCGCCTTTTTTATGCCCAATTTAATTTTCCCGAATAATTTATTTACTAATAAAATTTTATCGGCGCGCGGGAAAATGCAACTATTTCGTGGACAAACGATGGGCAAACGAACGCGCAAAGGAAAAGTGAGAAAATCGCAACCGGGACTGCAAACTTCGCAAAATTGAAAAAAATTCAATTATTTATTATAATAACCGAGTGGGTGGACAAATAAAAATAACTGCTGGACAAATAAAAATAACTGATGGATAAACATGGACAACCGATGGACAAACTATCTTTCTTCTTCTTTACGCTCCTTTAATCCTTCATGGGACAAAGGGCGGAAACAGTTGCCCTACAGCGGACTCTGTTTTGCGCAACAGCTATCAGCTCCGACCATGATAGCTATCAGTTGTTGCGGCCTCTGCTAGTAGAGTTCTCCTCCACGTTGTTCTAGGTCTTCCGAATCGCCGGCATCCTTGCGGATTTCATTCGCTTGTTTGGGTAGATTTTCGTATTCGCGTCCCAAGGCGTGGCCAACCTAATTCCATTTCCTTCGCCTGATTTGGTCGTCTATCCTTTCTTGGGAGCCACGGCGCCATAGTTATTCGTTTGTAATTCTATCTTCCTTGCGGATATATAGGATACGACGTAGAAATCTGTTGATGAAAACGCGCCATGTGATGAATTGGGTAATTTTCCATGTTTCGCAGCCGTACAAAAGAACGTTGGAGTTGAACAGCCGCAATTTGGTGTTAGTTGAGATCTCCGTTGATCTCCGTATGCAGAACAGGCATGCATATGTTCTTATTCTGAAACTGACGTCTTCTTTTACACCGTCATTTTCGGTAATAGTGCCACCAAGGTAGCAGAATTTATCTACCAGTTCCACGTCACGGTTATTCAGCGCTGTCCATTCAATGGTGTTTGCATTTATCCTCATTTCTTTAGTTTTAGTCGGATTTTTTTTAAGTCTGCTGGACTACTTTTTGTTGCCAAATTGTTTAACATTTTTTGGAGGACCTGGTGTCTGCGGGCCAGGAAACAGATATCATCCGTCGAGATCCTTAAGGCGGTCTAGCAAACCCCATTGTATGCCGCCTGTTCTACTATCCACAGCGCCGACTAGGATGTCATTTATTTCTATAAGAAATAGTAAAGGCATCCTTAGTAGGCATAATTGTCGTACTCCTGAGCTCACCTCAAAGCTGTCGGATAATTTTCCATTATGGAGACCCCTGAATTGGAAATTGTAGTATAGGGCTTTTATCAATTTTATTATTTTATCAGGCAGTCAAGGTTGCCGTAGTGCCTGCCATATAAAGCAAGGTAAAGGGGTGATCGGAATTCAGTAGACTGCTCCAATATTATTCTCAAGGTGTTAATATTATCAATTATGAGCCGGTCTATTGCCTCCGGTTCGTTCGGTCTACTGAATCTCTTCTCCTAGGTAGTAAAATGTAGGACAAAATTTTTACCAGAGTAGATAATAAATAGATGCCTCTCCAGTTGTCACATATTGTTAGGTCCCCCTTTTTTGGTATTTTGACTATGATACCTTCCGCCCAATCCCCCCGGAAAGGTACAGGTGTTCCATGTTATGTCCAGGATTGGCTGAAGCACATCTGCTATGAGGCTTGAATCGGCTTTCAACAATTCTGGCGGGATGTCATCTTTTTCAGCTGCTTTACCATTGGCCATCGCATGAATTGCGGTTACTTTTTCTATCTTGGTTGCGGCCCTGGTGGTGATTCTTATTGGGTGTGCATTGTTGTTGTTTTCCTGAGGTTCCTGTGTAAGTGAACAATTCAGGGCTGCGAAGAAGTAATCTCGCCATCTTTGGAACTGTTCCTCGTCGCGGCACAGCAGCCTTCCATCCGTACCCTTAACGGCATGATTTTTAGTATGATACGATACGATCTACGCGGTTTAAATTTTTTTTTGCAAAGTTGGGGTGCTGGTTGAAAATAATTGTGTCAAGTTTAATCTCTCTATATCTATAAAAATCTCGACTCACAGTGTTTGTTACCGAACTCCTCCGAAACGGGTTGACCGATTTGTATGAAATTTGTTGTGTATATTTGGTAGGTCTGAGAATAGGTCGTACGCTATTTTTTATACTTTAACCAAAAAAAAACAACTGAAAAATCCCAACAAAATGGTAATTTTAGGAATTTTCACTTTATTTTAGTTTCAATAGCTTCATGGCCTACCTATTGTTTGACAGCTGTTAACCCATGACGCTATTGAAACTAAACTGAAATGCAATAAGCAATATAGTATACTCAATATACGTTAGATCTATGGCGGCCACCTGAAGAGGGCGGGGTTACACTTTATTCACAACCCCCTCGACAGGGGTATCAAATGAAAGTAGAATACAACAAGCAATGTAGTATACCCAACATACCGATCCATGGCGGCCATGGAGGCCGTCGCAAGACCCATGTTCTTTGAGGCACTTCATCTGTGTAAAATTCATATCTCGAAAAATACTAAGTCAGTGCTTGGTTTTTATTGTTTACTATTGGCTTATGGGTGCAGGCGTACCGGGTCCCAGGTAGTTTTTTATAGAATTTTTAGAATTTCGACTTTTTGGTTTCTCTCACTTGGTAGGGAGCAATTTGAAGAGTGAAACCGAAATATTATAGCGTGATCCACATACCTTCCGGATCCGTTTGCGTTTCAGTTTAAACTTGTTGTACAATAACTGAAGACACCTTGAAATAAATTTGATAAAATTTAAAAAAAAAACTACAATTTTCTGATTTATTCCATATTTATTTTCAGCTATTCACTAATCAGTTAACCATTGGTTGGTAAGTAACGTTGTAGAATCTTAAATCTCTTACCTTATGAGACGATCTTAAAACTATTTATTAACCTATATTCGAATATAATTGTACAAAACTAAACTTATGATATGGCTTCTACACAACTTTCATTTATATATACACAAGTTTTACTGTTGCGTATCATTCACAATCAAAAATTTTATTTTCTATGCTTTACCTATTAGAGTTTATCGATTATTTTTTTGCCATTTTCTAATTTCGGATACCTGCCTTAGATGAATATTAAGCTATAATTTATTTCTAAATAATGGATCTATATTCTCCTATACTTATACATATATGCATTTAATTATTATTTATCAACAAATTTTTACAGGACTTGAAATTTGCAGGTTCTATTTATTAAATTATTATGTTTTTATTCTTATTTTTATTTTGTATATAAAAATCAGTTCGAATTCTAATACGTCGAACTATTTAATTGTATTTCTAAATAATACCATCACTTTCTGCATTTCCTTTTTGCCTAAATTCTAACAGTTACTTACATATTGGAACTATTTACACTATACATATCAGTCGAGATCGTAGAATCAAAAATATATTCTAATGTACATCATGCACCTATATATCATAATGCCAGGTTTCTTAGACGGGAATACTTGGTAGTTTTTTTTTTAGGGATGAAAATATATATTTAGTGTGCTGACTTTAAATTATAAAAGAGCATTCAGATGGATACTCACCTATGAGTAAATGAGTATGTCTTTTCCTACGATCGTGTTCAATTTTTTTTTATAGAGAGAACTAAGGCCTCAAGTCCTCTGTGATCTCAAGAAGGCGATGTAACAAATCCTCTCAAGCTGAACCGCAACCCGCCGACTTAGCGTAAACCCAGTGAAAACGGAACTGGCCCTCTTCACAAGGAGGTATAAGATCCCTCCGTTAACATCCCCAACTTAACAATGTTAGGCTCAAAATTAGCAACCGTGCCAAATACTTGGGAGAAGTCTTGGATATTGGAATGAAAACACTGAAGAGCGCATTAAGAAAGCGCTTTTCGCTTGCAAAAAATCGATTGGGAAGAAATGGGGCTTCTCCCCTAACATAGTACGATGGATCTACACAGTGATGGTCGGCCAAAATCTCTTTTACGGGGTCTTAGTATGGTGGCCAACCCTAAAAAAATCCACCGTGCTAAACAAAATACACAAAGTACAAAGATGTGCGGAGCTATGCATAACAGAAGCACTTCGGTCCACACCTACAGATGCCCTAAATGTTATGTTATACGTCCCTCCTTTAACTCTTGTGGCAAGGGAAAGCGCAACCATCGCGGCCCTTGGAATAAAATAATCTGGTTTTTGAACCGCAATCAGGAGAGGGCACACGAAGGTACTGAACTCTAACTATCCCCACAAAAACCGACTTCTGCATACCCGAGATTACCTTCATGAGAAGCTACGGAGTGCACATCCCTTCACGTCGTGAATGGAGAAATAGACCACACAGTTTTCAGGGTGTCATAAACTTCTTTACTGATGGCTCTAAGCTCGAGGGTCGGGTGGGAGGAGGAGTATTTCCCCAGAGCTTGGGATTGAAGTCTCCTTCCGACTACCCGATCACTGCAAGAGGAGGTTCTAGCCATAAAAGAGGCTGTTCTACAAATCAACCAGCAAGACGAGAGGAACAGGATAGTCACATCTTCTCAGATAGCCAGGCGGCTCTGAAAACCTTGCGCTCTTGCACAAACAATTTTAGAACTACCTCTGAATGTCGCAGATCTCTTAGCAAGATGGCTCAACAGTTCAGGACCCTCCTCGTATGGGGGTGCCCGGACACCAAAATATAGGGGGAAATTGTAAAGCTGACGAATTGGCTAGGAAAGGCACGACTAGAAAAGGAAATTGTTGGTATGCTTTGGGCCACCTTTAAACTCCGATGCAAACAGCACAAAATGCAACAAGCGAAAAAGCATTGGAGGGATTTTAATAAATGCACTTTAGCCAAATTAACTTAGCTCTCTTATGACCACAGGCGGAACACTTCACTACTGAGCCTCGGGAGACAAGACCTCTCAGTTATAGTGGGAGTGCTGACCGGACACTGTTTGAAGGGACGCAGGCGACATGCTTAGGTCTTGAAACCTACGATTTGTGCAGAAGCTGTAAGAATCTGGACGTGAAAGAAAGTGTACTACATCTCCTCTGTCACTGCCCGGCCCTTAGCAGAACGAGGTTAACCACATTTGATGAACCTTTTCTAAGATTCATTACTTCCTCGAGATGGTTTAGCGCAGAAACGATACTTTAACATCAGGTTTAAAGTGGGATTACTATGGCATCACAATGGGCTTATCCTTTTGGCTTAAGTGTACGCGCTTAAACCAACAGCTCAGCCATATCTAACCTAACCTAATCCAACATATTCTTTTGTCAATTTTGATTTGTGAAGTTGTAAAATATATGTATGTACATATGTATTTGGAATGGTGTTTAAGATAACAGAACTGGTTTGAAAAAATATTGCAGAGATTTCATATCCAGGTAGTGGCGTGTAATTTGCAATGAATGTTAAGCAGCTTCATTGCGGCTGTTAAACTCCAAATTGCGGCTGTTCAACAAGGCAGTACTTTTGTACGGTTGCGAAACATGGAAAGTCACCGAATTCATCACAAGGCGCCTACAAGTTTTCTTCAACAGATGCCTGCGTCGTATCCTAAAAATCCGCTGGCAGGATAGAATTTCAAACGAAGAATTATGGCGCCGTGCCGGCCAAGAAAGGATAGACGACCAAATCAGACGAAGGAAATGGAATTGGGTTGGCCACACCTTGCGACGAAAAAACGAAAATCTAGCCAAACAGGCCCTCGACTGGAATCCGCAAGGATCCCGTCGAGTCGGAAGACCTAGAACAACGGGGAGGAGAACCCTACTAGCAGAAGCCGCAACAACTGGGACATCCTGGTCGGAGCTGAGAGCTGTCGCGCAAATCAGAGTCCGCTGGAGGGCAACTGTTTCCGCCCTATGTCCCATGAGGGATTAAAGGAGCGCAATGATGATGAATGAATGATGCTCATTGCTTTATGTAGGGAAACCAACAATACCTACAAAAAACCGCATCTCGGTTCTCCAAGATGAAATATCGTAGCTGACATGAGGATTTTTACCACTGTTACGGTTTTTCTAAACATTGCTTCGTTTAGGAGCGATATCAGAAACCATATGCCAATTAAAATTAGTAAAGGGTTTACAACCAATAAAACATTCAAAATCTAGGTAGAAGATGGAAAAGATATTGGTGGAAACATATTGATTAATACCGGAAAATTACCCCTACAGCTGTGTTATTTTTTTCCGTAGAGAGATATGATTTCTTTTAGCTCTTGAAAATTCTGAGTAACTTTAAATTTGACTGATTATACATATGTATACGTAATACGCCGGAAAATTTAAGATAGTTGAAAAGTAATTGTTATAATGGACCAAAATATTTGAATACACATATTAATTTTGTTATTTTCTTTTAGCCTTTTAATTTAAACATTTATTATTGTTATTTAAATATTTATTGTTATTTATTGTTATTTGTTGGTAGTGGGCATGCGTGCCTCAAGCTAGCATTGTGCTAAGTTATTGCTGGTGAGCTGGAGAGCTGGATGCTACCAAAAAAGGCATTCATGACGCATAGGTCATTGTGAGGACGCCAGACGAAGCTACATACATCTCCACTCCTCTCTCTGGTGCTCCATCCAATCCCCATAAACTAGTGGATTTCCTCTGATAGTAAACGTGGTTCTGCCATGATTAGCTAATTTTCGCATTAATCGAGAGGGAATATATGAACCAGGAGAAAAACAAAAAGGAAAGAAATAAAAATTGCATGCCACCATCGCATCGGTACACTCAAAAAGAATAAGCACTAAAGAGCTGTTAATTTTAGAACTACAAACGGATCATACTAAACATCGTTATTTCCTTAGGAAATGGAGATACATATTGTTAAGACTTTTTTTATGTGACATGGTCAAGCTTGTACCACTAGTACGTGATGCCGTTAATGTCATGGTGCAATGTCTAGTAGTAAGCTAGATCTGAAGGATAGAAAAGAAGGGATTGGTTAGCGGTTTGGAACGTGCGTGAGTAGATGTCGATGAACCTTGCGTTTGAACTCTGACAGTTCCACAATCGAGTCGTTCTATTTACAAACGAACTACTAAACATTAATGTACTCGAAGAGGAGGGCAGTAGTGTGTGGCGGTGAGCCGAATTGGCTAGTCTTGTGTTGCGGGAGGTGTCTAATCTAAGTAGAACAGTCGCTATGATAATAGCGCTAAAACTTGCTGAGGGCTGCTACATTCCTACAATAGCTTAAAGGGTCGCTCGTGGAGTAAAGAGTGTTATCGCCAATGAGTTTGATGGCATGGCTTTACACCTTGTCCAGCCAACACGAGTTGTATTCGAGGCGGGGCCGAATTTAGGATTTGTAGATTGCAGCCAGTGCAGCTGGTTGAAGGAGGAGCTTGTATGTCTTAAGAAATCCGAGGCATTGATACACTTGTTTGGCGACTTGGTATATGTTATTATTCCATCGCAGACCAGAAGATAAAGTCATCCCCAGGATGTTAAGAGATGGGGCAGCTGTTACATTATCCTTGCCCACTGAAATAGGGGTAACGTTTGTTCAGGTTTTGGTGGAGATAAGACAGTACTTTGTTTACGATGGGTTGAATTCAACACGATTCTTGTGGCCCCAATGAAGAATGAGTTCAATGTCCACGTTAAGAGAGTTGGACAAGAGTTCACGGTCTGAGAGACAAAGTCTGGCACTTGCTTGTCTTACGCTGTCCAAGGGGTACAAATGACGCAGAGTGCCGTCATAGACGAAATCATTATTGAATATAAGAAAGACAGCAGGAGAGCGGATCGATCCGTGGGGTACACCGGCCGAGATGGAGTGAGGGTCAACGCCATCCAATACTATCTTGATTGAACGGCCAGAAAGAAGGCTTTCAATCCAGTTCCTTAGAACTGAGTTGACACCAATAGCTTGGAGTTTAGACAGCAGTGCAGGATGCCATACTCTGTAGAAAGCTTTGGAAATATCCAAAGCAACCAGACTGGACTTGCCGAAGTGATGGAAGCTTCGGTTTAGATGCTCGATCAAACAGACAAGAAGGTCGACAGTAGACCTTTTTGGTGTATCTTGTTTATCCTGGTTTTAAATTTCGCACAACAGTTATTACTTAATCAAACAGCTAATCACTAAAGTAAAGGGTCTCCGTAGGCTACATATAAAAAAATTAATACCACTAAAACCTTCTAGATAACTACAAGTCTCAAGGTATCTTTCATAAATCATTATGATTGAAAATTCATTTGGTAAAAGTTGAACAATTGGAATGTAGGTTTCACACCAAGCATCTCGCCACATTACCACCTAATTTTTATTAAATTCCTGAGCCCCTTCTTAAGCAAATATAACCCTTCTATAGATGGATGTGTAGCCCCTCTTGCGACTGACGTTCCTTACAGTATAAACTCTTAACTCTTTGAATTCCTAGCAATGGAAATAATATTTATTCAGTCGTAGTCTTGTTAAATTGAAACGATAAGCATATGTAATTCTCGGAGCCGATTATAAAATGATAAAAATAGCTTTTTAAGAATCTTATTAACAATCATAAAATCAAACCCTTAGTTTGTACGATATTTGTACATGTTTTAATAAATTTTAATTCCTTGATGTCTCGTAGAAATTCCGTGATTCTTTAAAATTAAAAGGTTCTTCCTGATAATGAACAATGATTAAATTTTATTTATATCCTATTTATAATACTCACTTTTGTTCGAAAATGTAATATGTTATATAGAAAAAATTGCATACCGTTATATATACCTATATATTTCATTGAGGGATTTTTGTGAAACTTAAGAAGACCTGGCAGGTATGATTACAATTATACATATTTATATATACTATTCTATTACATCTTGGTTCGGATTTTTGTTAATAACATTACAGTAAGCATAATGGGAGATGTTTTACATATCCACTATATTAAAAAATTGATTATTATGACTTGATTTAAGATATAATATCAACTATTTTCACTTTAATTACATTTCTCCGATTTTCCATATTTTGGAAGTAATTAATGCCCAAAAATACATTAGCTTTACACATACTTAAGATAACCATACAAAATGTCTATTTTACATTATACAGTTGTAGAAAAAATTTCTGTACAAATTGGATCATACAATTGCCATAAAAGTACTGCTATAATAAATGTAATTATTCATAATTTTATGCACAAAAAATAAAACAATTTAATAAGAATAAAAAAATATGAACATAAATAGAAATATTCTTAATAGACATTTTAAGGCACTTTCAAACTAACATTTCCGTAGAAATATCCTACACAATTTCCATATGACGTTACAAAATCAGAATAAATGCAATGAAGACAATGCAAATGCGATTTAGGATGCTGGAAGTTTGCCAGCTTGTGCCACTTGCTGTTCCTATTTTGTATTCCATATCAATATCCAAATGCATATCAATGTTTTTTGTGTAAAATTGATGAATATCACTGATCTGGAAGTGAAGAAAAGTTAGTTGTTAGCATAGATAATGAATTTTCAACGATGCATTTTTATTTTACTATATTGTAATGTATTGTACTGGAAGTTTTATTCACAAGCAGTTTTGTGTAATATGTAGGTATTTATTATTCCTAATCAACGTCAAATTATTCATGCGAATTTAATTGCAATTTCTCGCGTGATAAAATTATCGCCAAAAGTAAGGGACTAAAGCAAGAATTCCATAAACATTGAGGCCCTACGCACATGGGACGACGGATTTGTAATCCCAGTTTCAAACTGGTTTCACCATTATCACGCTCATAACCCAGTTTGCAACCAAACTTTGTCCACACACAAGCGCAACTGATTTTTCATCTAAATGGTGTTCTGTGCTCATGAAGATTTTGTTGAATAAACTTTGGCACATACAAATGCAACCACGCAACTAAAACTGGTGAAATTTCCAAGCGTACATGCGTTGCATTCAGTGACAGACAATATAGAAGAGCGTGTATTGAAATGCGACTTTACGGAATATTCCATAAATTGCCTTCAAGCTTGAAGTCTATCGAAACGGGATCGCGAGATTCGGTTAGAAGCTCTCAAGTTGAGAAGCTGCTCACTGCTGCATTCTATTTACACGATCGATGGTCGTGTTTTTGTCAGAAAAAATACATCAAGTGGGCCGATCTATATTACGTCGATTGATCAATTTCGGCGTTTACTTGATGATTCTGGACAGTTGTCACCTCCAACAGCTGTAACCTTCACCAAGGCAATGGAGTCCGATGTCTCTGGTAGTGACCCAGTTCCGGCTAATGCGGCGAGCTCCTCACTCTGACTGACAGGATGGATGTTTTTGTTTTTGCTTTTCTTGATAAATGTAAATATGTTAGTAAGTTTTTGTGTTGATACTGCTTTCAGGTTAACTATTTTTAACATTGCTTCTCCTGTGATACTTCAGTTGGGACTTCAATTTGCTGATCTTCTCTTTTGTTTATCTTCAAATGGCTCTAAGGGTCTGTGCCAAAATAGCAATTCAAACGTCAATTTGTATGGAAAACCCATTTCAATTGGTAAATTTGATTTTCGACGGTTTGCGTCTATGGAAATGTGTAAATTATTATAAACATTTCAGTTTTTACTTTAATCAAGTCAGCCGTTAAATAAATTTAAAAAAGCAAACAAGTAATAACAATAAAGGAAAAATGGAAATGCAAGAACGGCTTAAAATAATAAGTTTGTTCCTTAGCTAAACGGAGATGGGCTTTACAAATGTTTCAAGAAAAATATTATGCAAACAAAAACAAATATGATTGTCTGATTATTTTAATATCAAGTGGAAATAGATTTACAGTTAATTAATTTAAAAAGTTAATATTTAACTTAAGTTAATTAATTAAAAAAGTTAATACGTAACTGGAAACCAATTATTATTTTTGTTTTGTTTTAAACACTCGCAGGGAGACATCATTTTAATACAATGTTTTTAGTTTTGCAGAAAGAAACTAAAAAAATATTGCAATCAGGGATAACGCTCAATCATTTATTTATAAGAAAGAGAATAAATGTAACAATCGAATCTAACATAATAAAATTTTAATAAATTTTCTACAAATGCTGTTTCTCCGTCCATTTTTACTTAAGGGGACAGCAACCGTTTTGCCGCCCGGCTCTACTAAACATGATTTTTTGACTTCAACATTTTATATCTTCCAAACCGCTGGTTTGATTGTAAAGAAATTTTTTTTTAAAATGTTCAGAATTTCTCATTTTGTAGCGTGGAGATTTTAGAAGTTTTCTTTTTCTTTTTTTTCGGTCCTGGAACTTAAATCAAAAATTTAACAAAAATAACTACTTTTTTCGCCGTTTTTGACAGATTTTTCACGAATGCCATGCCCGATTTTCAATTTCTTTTTTTCTATGTGTTCCCTATTATGTACTGCATCAATTAAGCAGACAACTTTTTGATATATCAATTTGCTGATGAATTATAGTCAAAGCGATATGTAATAAAATTTTACGCTAAATAGGTTTGCAAAATATTTTTTTTCTCCCGATGTAAGCAATATTTCAAAAAGTTGTCTGTTCAGTTAAAACAGCATTCCATAAGCTTTCGAATGATGTAAGGTATATTGGTTTATCTTAAACCAGAGCCGAGAAAAGTGTTTTTGAAGTTCAGAAAAGGTGAGTTTTCAGGACGGCCATTTTTCGAAAAAAACCGGGGTTTTGCGTATTCCGACATCGTTTTCGTTCGATATCGCTATAATCGATAATTATCGGATTTTCATTTTTCTTGCACCATTCAATGCAGAATTGTTTATAGATTATAATAAAAAAATAAAAAAAAATTGATTTTTTGATCGAAAATTCGGTTGCTGTCCCCTTAAAAGTTTTTAATTGTCATTGAAATGTGTGAATTGGTATTTTGGCACACTTTGGGATATCGAAGTGCCCTGGGAAATGAGAAAAATTCGAAATGGTATTTTGGCAAACGGCCTAAGTGCTAGGTGTGGTGCTTGTAACGTGACTCCTGGTGAAATACTCTTGAACATCTTCAAAAAAGGCAAACGGCTTACGCATAGCTCACATAAATGCACGCAGTATACTCCATAAAATGGACGAAATACGGAATATGATATCTAATTCAGGTTTGCATGCTTTATGTGTTACTGAAACCTGGCTCCAATCATCGGTTAATGATAAACTTGTGCATTTGCCTGGGTATAAAATCATTAGGCATGATAGGGTGGATCGTAGCGGTGGCGGCGTTGCAATTTTTCTGAGTGACATCTTCGATTTCCGTATAATCAAAAAGAGTAATCAAAATATTGAGTATTTATTTATTGAGTTACGCAATAAACGTGATAAATTACTTTTGGGTTGCAATTACAAGCCGCCAGATGTGATATTTGAGGATGAGTTCTTCAATTCACTAGAAGATGTTTTACTGTGTGCTAAACATGTCATTTTGACTGGCGATTTTAATATTGACATGAGTCTAGGTGTACTCGCCTTAGGCCCATTTTAAACGATGAAACACAAAACATAAAGTTTCCAGCAAGCTTAGGCTAGGGGTGAGAGAGGGCTTGAGGGGACGTGAAATTTTGCCAACAAACTTTTGGAAGCAACTTTGCGGAAACAGTTTGACAGCTTCAGGTTTGTTGTTGTTTTTTCTCTGATTTCTTTGTAAAAAAGAGAAATGAGAAGTTTACTCATGTAGACACCGATGAAGTTTTTGAGGAAACTCCAAAAGGGAATTAGCGATTGCAGGCAACTTTGTTTCGTTTCGTGTTTCATCGTGTAAAATGAGCCTTAGTGTACATTTCCAGAACAATTTTCGCTCTCTTGGGATGGAAGTACTTAATAGGGAGTCTTGGATTTATTTTTAACGAATGTGTCTGAGAAGGTATTGTTCGTTAATCAGATATCTATTCCTGGAATAAGCGACTGCGATCTTATTTACCTCACTTTCAGCTTTGGTATCCCCATTGATAAAGGCAGTAAAGAATTTACATATAGGGATTATAATAATGTAGATACCGACTCATTATTACAAGATATGTCAGTGGTTAATTGGAGTCCAGTATATAATATTTTTGACATTGATGATAAGGTGAAAACTGTCGCGGATATTATACGCAGCTGTTATGATCGTCATATCCCACTTAAAACCATTCATATAAAAAAACAAAGATGTAGCTGGTGGTCCAATGAGATTAAGACATTGATTAAACGAAGGGATTATTTGTACAGGCTATGGAAGGAATGCAAATTTGTTAGCTTAGAGCTTAGCTACAAAAAACTGCGAAATAGAATCAATGCAGTAATTAAAAAAGCAAAGCAAGAATACTTCAGCAAGCTTCTTGATGCATCTCTACCCCCTAAAAAGCTATGGAGTAATGTTCGTAACCTAGGAATCGTTAATAGTGTTTCTGCTCCCTCTAAATTTGAGGCGAATGTACTGAATACCTATTTGTCTTCTGTATTTATGCCCAAACGGGCTACTTTTGATATCAGCGAGGTATTTAATGAAGTACGGCCTAATACTTTTTGTTTTAGGAATATTGAAAGGGATTAAGTAATGAGAGCAATTTACACCATCTCATCTAATGCTGTTGGTCTTGATAACGTCGAAATTCGTTTTCTTAAACTTATTGCCCCTTCGTGCGTTGCTGTTATCAGCCACGTTCTCAATTCGTGCATTACGCGCTCGTATTTTCCTAGTGATTGGAAAATATCCAAAATTATACCGATTCCTAAAGTGAAAGCGCCCTCTAAAGTCGAAGACTTTAGACCGATTAGCATTTTACGTGCTTTTCTAAAGTACTTGAAAAGCTGATGTGTGAACAAATGCTATCGTACATAAGTGCAGGGAATCTTCTATCTCCAGTACAATCTGGCTTTCGTCCAAACCACAGCTGTACAACTGCATTAGTAAAAGTAATAGATGACATTCTAACTAATAATAATATCACAATTTTGACGCTTTTGGACTTTTCCAAGGCTTTTGACACAGTGGACCATGAATTGCTACGTAGAAAACTTTTTGATTACTTTGGGTTTGATCGTACTGCAGTTAGGTTTCTTTTTAGCTACCTCACTGATCGTGAGCAAACTGTGCACACTCGTCAGAACTAGTCAATGTCACTAGCGGTGTGCCTCAGGGTTTTGTTCTTGGACCACTATTATTTTCGTTATTTATAAATGATATTGTTAACATTCATATGTATGCTGATGATGCGCAACTTTATTGCTCAAGCCTCAGCCTCAGATTGGTGATTGTGTTACCAAAATCAATGGTGACTTGGATAGGTTGGACAAATGGGTGAAAGAGAATAAGCTTAGACTAAATCCCGACAAATCTAAAAGTATTGTCATTTATAAAAGAGTGTTAAATGTGGCGATTTTTCTAAAGATTCACATCAATGGTGTAACGGTTCCATATGTTGATAGAGTTAGGTATCTTGGTGTAATTCCTCGGGCCTCGGTAGCCTAGGGAGTAAGGCGTCTGGCTACTAACCCAGAGGTCCCGGGTTCGAATCCCGGCCAGCCCCACGGTCCTTCGCCTTTTCCACTTTCCCACCAACATAACTTTCCTTCTTTCTTCTTCCCTCTTTACATTCCTGATTCCTTCTGTCATAGCCTTCCTTAGCCCTTCCCCGCTTCACCAAAGCGCATGCCATCCGTTGGTTGATGAGATTCAACTCGTTTCAGGAGGCATAACACTCCAGCGAGTTGTTTCTCGATGCCCCGATGACAAAGTCGCGACAGTAATGGTTGGGAGTAGGGTGGACTGCAAAATATCGCTGGTAGGTTGTGACAGTTCCTTTCTTCCCCGGCTAGAGCTGCTGTTCGACATTGCACTCTATATGAAGAAAATAGATTGTCGACACAGTATAAAGGGCGCTTCCTGTGACTCTAGTCTTTCACATAAAAAAAAAAAAAAAAAAAAAAAAAAAACTCTGTCGTGGAATGATTACATATTTGATATAGCTTCCAAAATTTACTGTGGCTTACGAACTCTGCGGCATTCTTCGTCTTATGTTCCGCTGCTGACAAAACAAAAAGTAACAAAATCATTACTTATGCCTCTTATTCAATATGGTATACCGGTATTTGGCCGTTTGGATTATGCCTCTATGCATATCCTATCAAATGCATTTAACTCTATTGTCCGTTATGTTTACGGACTGAGGAAGTTCGATCATATTTCTTCATTTACTCGGAAATTTTTAGGGTTTTCGCTATTGTCCTATCTCGATTATAATATGTTAATTTTTATGCACCGAATTATTTTTTCTGATTACCCTTCTTATCTCAAAACTAAAATTGCGTTCTCGACTTCCAATAGGACTCTTAATTTAAATTTTCCTAGACATAATTTGCAAGTTAGTTCACGATTGTATTTTATCCATGGTGTTACGTTATGGAATGCACTACTAACTGTCTTAAAGAGAGAAGGTCGCATCGGTAGTTTTAAGTCTCAACTGTTCTCTTATATCATGGCTAGGGAAGCCTTGTAAACTAAACTAAATTTCAAACTAAATTTTAGCATAATTCCCGTGAGCAGTATCAATTATTAATCTTATATAAAATTGGTATATTTCTTTTGTTTTTTTATCTTTGTTTTATTTTTACTTGTATTTGGCCTTTAATGTTTTCTTTGTTTCTTATTTCTTTGTTAATGCTTCCCTTAACTCAACTATTTATCTCATCATACATATGTACATATATGTACATCTTATATATTAATAGGCAAACAAAAAGTTTGTACGCGCTAAGGCTTTTTTGTTCGTGGACCGATTTCGTTTAAATTTTCAGAAAATGTTCTTTTTATGGCATAGTTTTGTAATAAGGAATTTCAACGAAATCGATTCGCGAATAAAAAAGTTATAGCGATTTAAATTTGTCGGATTTTAAAAAGCCGTTGGAAAATTTGAATTTTTTGTGAGCGTCAATGTAGAGCTGAGTAGCCTACGATTGACACAAATGCCGTTTCAGTGAAGCGAATGAGAAACAGAGAAAAACAAGCGTTTGTGTGGTTTTTTGGCGGCATAACTGACATAAAAAAACTCGGTCACTTTGTGCGTGCATTTTTTTATACTCTTTTGCGTATAGTATTTGAGTTGTGTGGTGTAAGGGGCGGCCGTTCGTTTTTTGGCGAATGCCTTTAGAAATTTTAATTAATTAATTTAAGTGTGTTTTGAATGTTATTCTGCGTAATTTTTATTCGTTTTCGTATGGTTCTCGGAATCTGAGTTGTATTTTTGTCATTCCAAACAGTTAACTGCGAATTTTGAGTGCAATTTATCGGTGAGTACTTACGTTTTTTCCGCGTTTTCTTTTCAAAATGCCAAGACAACGACGGGGACACTCGAATGTCGATTTTAGATCGCTTCGCGAAAATACTAGAAGTCGCGTTAGAAATTTACGTAGTGTTAATGAAATGAATGTTGCAAATAATGAATTGAATAGTGGTGTGAATGAAATGAATGTTGATGCATTTCATAATGAAATGTTTGTTGATGGTGTTGCACCTTTAGAAATTTTGACTGATTCTTTTAAATGTGCTTTGAATGTTATTCCGGTTAATTTTGATTCGTTTTCGTGTGGTTCTTTTATTATGAGTTGTCATTTTTGTCGTGCCAAACATTTTCTGACTGAAGTAACTTTACGTAATACTGAGGCATTTTCTTTGTGTTGTCATAAAGGCAAAGTTAATCTACCTCCACTTTCTCAAAATTACTTTTTCAATAATTTTTTTGAAGGATTAACTTCGAATGAAAGTGGTATTAAAAATCGTTCTAGATTTTTTTTTGCAAATATTCGTTCGTATAATGCTGCCTTTGCAATGATTAGCTCTGAGTGTAATTTGTCAAATGACACTGTAAATGTCATTTATCATTTTACCACATAGCCAAGCAAGACGTCATGGATGCGATTAAAAAAATCCTGGGAAATTTTAGATGCTCTGGAGCGACAATGGAAATGTTGCGAATAATTTTTTTTTAAATAAAAATATTTAAATTGAATTTAAAATCGAACAAATCGTGAATTTTATATATTTATTGTTTTTGTGACCGAATTTCGGTAACGGGCATCCCAACTAGTATTAATAATCACGCGAACTACGAATGTGTGCAAAATTGGAAGTTGATCGGTTATATTTTCTTCTTTTGAGTCTATTATAAGCTTCGGCCGTCATTTTGAATTTGGAATGACGCCACATAGCTAATTGTATTCCACCTGTCATATCCTCTCATTTGATAACCATATCAGAGGGCCGTGGAGCACAATTTCAAAAATCGCCGCCATTTTGGAACCGCCATCTGGATATTTTTACCAAATGGACATATTGCATTGTCATCCAAACTAAACGTGTACGCAACATTTCAGCTCTATCCGAAACCGGGAAGTGGGTCTAATTTAACTTCCAAGATTTGGTCACATACCATCTAAGTTAAATAAAAGAATTTAAAATTTAAAAAAGAAAGAAAAATACAATTTTATATAAGATTAATCATTAATACTGCTCACGGGAATTATGCTCAAACTACAAGAGTTTACAAGGCTTGATATAAGAGAACAGTTGAGACTTGATCTTTTTATCCGCTGAATGATTACATTGTAAAGTTTATTTACTCTGCCCTTCTCTACTCGCAAAGTTGATCGAAGTTGGTCGAAGTCGAGAATGTAGAGAGGAGCTTCGGCACACTTTGTGTAAATTTACTTCGTCTCGGGCGACTTTGCATCTTTGGCGGCTATTGCGCCTGAGTCAAAGGACTCGCGGTGTGATGTGTGCCGAGCGACTGAACACCTCGCTAGGTTGCGCACTTTGGACTACGGTAAGGCAAAAACAGCAACAGCTTCAATTTTATATAGAAAGGGGCCCACCAAGTGACTTCAGCTCTAAAATGACATTTCAATTTCTTTTACATTGCCTGGATTCTGTAGGTATACTGTGCTACGGACTTAGATAAACTTAGCTGAAGCAACTTCGCTAGTAATGGAGTGCAGTCTTTACGTCTAGTAGGTTCTCATAGCCACCCTTAGTTTGCGGAAAACGGACAATAAATGTGCCAGAGTTAAAAGTCACATTTATTTTCCGTCTCTGTTTCCTCTTCTTGTTTTTATTTATCCCGTTTACGACTAGGTTCAACCCAGGTTCAGCACAGTCTTAAACGGGAGTCGAGTTGAAACTGGGTCAACTCAATCCAACTAATCTCTTTACCATGGTCTAGTTGATTTTTCGCCTCATATAGACTGGTTGAGTTGTAATTGGGTTGAAGTGATATTTGTTTTGTTTGTGAAGTGAAGTCCGCCTTTTGGTGTTAAAAAATTATTTCGTTCTGAGTTTTCACACGTCTATAAATGAGAATCTCACCAAAAAATTTGAGGTTATTTTTGATTTCAGTTCAACTGTATTTCAACATAAAAAGAACTCAACTCGGCATTATATACGGTGGTCGAAATTTCAACTCAACGTCGACTCAACTTTTCAACCTAGTTATTAACGGAATAATTGTAGATATCTTTGCCCTAAGTTTCCCAAGTTTCTCTCCTGTCCGAGGTGGTGTTGTAGGTTTCATAGCAAGAATTTAATCAGAAAGGGTTGGTAATCCTTCGCTGGTAGCCGAATATATAGTTGGTTATCAATTCGATACGACCACAGTGTGGAAAATGGGTTATATGTTGTTGCGACTAAATGTACTTGTTCACAGCAAATTTTCCTTTTACCATTTTTGATTGATTTTGATTTTTGACCTTCGTTCGTAAATGCACGTGTTTAATTAATTCATGCTATTAACGATTCATCTTGCTAATCCTTATTACTTCTTTTTGTTATAAGTATGTTTTAAACAGTCCGAATAAATAATTTCTGCGCCCACGAACTTCTAATTCACATTTTTAATGTTTTTTTGGCGGGATATCACTCTTTTTTGTTTTATTGAGTATTCTATATCGCTTATTGTGTTCTACTTATGATACCCTTTCATTTGATACCCATGTCGATTGAATATACTATATCGCTTATGGTATTCTACGTATAATACCCTTTCAATTTATACCCATGTCGAGGGGGTTGTGAAGAAATGGTAATCCGCCTTCTTGAGACGACCGCCATGGATCTAACCGTATATTGAGTATAATATATCGCTTATGGTATTCTACTTATGATACCCTTTTAATTGATACCCATGTCGAGGTGATAAATCGTATAATCTTATAAAAAAAACACCTTGTTTTCCATGTTTAGGCGTAAATAAGGCTTTAGATGTTTGCCCTTACGAACTCCGCAAACTACCGCTTGCCTTAATATTCGTGTATGCTATGGTAGTAAAGAAATGCCTGTTTGTCGATTTGGAATTTGTTCCCATTCCATCGCAAGTTTTTGGCTATTGTCTTGTCACGCCTTGATCAGGCATGGGTTGGCCATAAGTCCAGCATGATCCACTGACACGGATGGATAGGTGTTGCACTTTTTATTTTCACCTAAGGTTACTCCAAAGGTACCAAATAAAGCCAATTTGAACATCAATATTTCTTATAACTTCAAAAGTAATGGCCATAGCATAACAATTGTTGTGGTTTTACTCATAGCAAATTCTCCAAGCTACTATCTACAGTGGGCAAAATTTTGTCGAACGCTTAGGAGGCAGCAGGATCTTGAGAATAATAGTGGAGCAGAGAAGTCTACTGAATTCCGAACCCCCCTTTACCTTGGTTTCGTAGATTATGAGAAAGCGTTCGACGCGGTCAATAGGAGCTTTATATGGCAGCCACTACGGCGACGTGGACTGACTGATAAAATAATAGAATTGATAAAAGCCCTATATAACGACAGCTTTGAGGGGAGCTCAGAGGTACGACAAGGATGCCTACTTTCGCCATTACTATTTCTTAAGGTAATAAACGACATCCTTGTCGGCGCTCTAGATAGTAGAACAGGCAGCATACAAAGGGGTTTGCTAGACCGCTTTAAAGATCTCGACTACGCGGATTATATCTGTTTGCTGGCCCACAGACTAAGGCTAAATCCGACTAAAACTAAATAAATGCGGATAAATGCAAACACCATTGAACGGACAGCGCTGTATAACCGTGACGTGGAACTGTGACTTACTTCAGTCTCATTATTACCGAAAATGGCGGTGCAGAAGAAGACGTCAGTTTCAGAATAAATAAAGCACGAAGCGCATATGAATGCCTGTTCTGCATACGGAAATCAACGGAGATCTCAACTAACACCAAATTGCGGCTGTTTAAATCCAACGTTAAGGCAGTACTTTTGTACGGTTGCGAAACATGGAAAGTCACCCAATTCATCACAGGGCGCCTACAAGTCTTCATCAACAGATGCTTGCGTCGTATCCTAAAAATCCGCTGGCAGGATAGAATTTCAAACGAAGAACTATGGCGCCGTGTCGGCCAAGAAAGGATAGACTACCAAATCAGGTGAAGGAAATGGAGTTGGGTTGGCCACACCTTGCGACGAAAAACCGAAAATCTAGCCAAACAGGCCATTGACTGGAATCCGCAAGGATTGACCTAGAACAACGTGGAGGAGAACCATAGTAGCAAAAGCCGCCATAACTGGGAGATCCTGGTCGGAGCTGAGAGCTGCCGCGCAAAACAGAGTCCGCTGGAGGGCAACTGTTTCCGCCCTATATCCCATGAGGGATTAAAGGAGCGCGATGATGATGATGATGAAATACTCCAAGCTTTCGTTTTTTGAAGATAAAGATAGTTTAAGTTGAAATTTTAGGCAAAAACCCAAAATTTTTACCCTGACGGCTCACAATAGAAGACATGTAATAGAGTAAAAAGTAGAAAAAATAACCGATCAACTTCAAACTTCGCACATATGCATAGTTCGCCTGGAAATGTAATGCGATCGTCACAAAATCAACATGGCGGATCTAAAATAGCAGCCTATTACCTTTTTCTTTACAACCCCATTAGTATGACGTGTTTAGTCTATTAGATGTCTTCCAACACAAAATGGTGGAAGACATCTAATAGACTAAATTAATCCATAAGAATCGTATCATGAGTAGTAAAAATCAAGTATAAAAAAAAAAACAAAGAAACTAACAAAATATCAAATCAATATAAAAAATATATTGGTCTATTTACTTCCTTTGGCCCATTTTACACGATGAAACACGAAACAGAAAGTTTCGCTCAGTTTGATGGGCCGACGTGAGAGAGGGTTTGAGGGAACACGTGTTCCCTCAAACCCTTTCTTACCTCTCCCCGTCAAACCAAGTGAAACTTTTTGTTTCGTGTTTCATCGTGTAAAATGGGCCTTTGCCTTTTTCAGGAGTAAACTCCAGTTACGGGTCGGAGCTGACACGCACTTTTTAAATTTTTTGTTTGTCTAACCAAAATCTCTCTACAGCCCGCCGCCGCTGTATAAATATAAAGTTTTGTAATATTACTATACATTTTTTAGAGGATTAAACCTCCACACAATTGTGTGCAAAAACTCGTGTTTGCACACGGTGCCTTTCGATCACCATCCTTACAACAAAAGAGTATAATGTTTTTTAATTGTTAAAGATGCTTTACCGAAGCAGAAATTCCTTTCATTGACATCATAATTCATTTTAGTATTATGTACTTATAATCACTAATATTTAAAATTTAAATTACCAAGGTTGAAACCGGAATTGAAAAATTGGATAACAATTTGCGATTTACTTGGAATGCCAATTCAGATAATAATACGCAGGTTAATTATTGAAACTCGGTTAATATCGTAATTAAATAAACTCATTTACCTCGTTCCATCCATATCGATTTTTAGCCTGGACGATTGCCTCATACACGGCATTTGGCTCTAGTTTCCGAATTACGTATGACATGATAAAGTGACTGGCATCCAAGCGTATAGGTGTGGGCGCAATAGGGTAATCGTGCCATTTGCCGGGATGCTGATAGGTTTCATTCATCTGGAAAGCATAAAAATTTTAACATCAGAAACAATTCAGTTATTTCATCAATTTAAACAATAAATTTCGATGGTAATTTCGCGTCCAATTGCCTACGGGAAAGTATTTTGCTTAAGGGAAATTAGAAATTTTACGCCTTCAGTAGCTTTAAATTTTTCGAATGCTTTATAAACATTTCAGAAACTGTTGGAAATGTTTTATTAAAATTGTACATTTTAATTTTCAGACCGTGTGCTGTTGGCGGTTTTACATTTTTAATGCGAGCGAACGTGAAAATTATACTTAATTTCGTTGCCGTTTAAATATTAACGACATGTTTCAAAAAAACATTTATACCAGAGGAAAATGTTAATGTATAAAAAAAAAAAATTTCAAGTTTTTATTTTTTATAGGGTTTTTGGAGCTTTTGGGTACCTGAAACAAAAAAATGTTCGGTTTTAATATAACATATTATGAGCGATTGTCGAACTTTATAATATTTATTTTCACATGCCAAACAAAAGTTATGTTTGATGAGTAATTAAAAATGAATTGGTGATAATATAAAATATATGAACACATAGACTTGTATTTGGATCGATTTTTTTTAAATATTTAACATAACCTCGTAACTACATGTATACATATAATTACATGAAAGTTATTTTAAACGAACATACTGGTTAATGGAATCCACATCCATAGTGATGATATATTGCCACCTGAAATGTGAGAATGGCCATCAAGATTGTTCTTATTATAATCACCATTGTTGTTGTTGCGATGCGATGCGAACGGCTTTGGTCTGAAGTCTTCAAAGTTGAATGTTTTTGGAAATACTAACTTTAAAAGGTTGTTTCAAAACCAACATTTTATTTCATTGACAAATAGGTATAGTGTGAACGAAAAAGTGAGCTGCAGATAGTGAGAGTATCCGAAAAGCTAATGACTTTGTGACCATAAAAGCAGCAAGGCAGAAAATCTTTAATTTAGTAAATCAGTCTCTCCTTCAGGCTAACAGGCTATATAGCCCAGTTGTCAGAGCCAAACTTAGACTGAAAGCCAGCACAAAATTTGATATCGCTGAAAATTGGTTCGTAGGTACTTTTTTGGGTGTAGAATACGATAAAAAAAAAACTTTGCTGCTCTAAAGTGTATGCTAACTTCACAATTTCGAAAACAATTTCGAAAAATTGGTGTTTGCGTATATATCTCGAAAAAACACAAAAAAATCGAAAAACTGATTGTACCACGTGAAAGAGCACTAAAAGTTATGTAATACATATTTAAAAAATTTCTTTTTATTATTATAAAAAATTATTAAAAGTAAGAAAGCGAATTCGAAAACTCTACGCGCGCCAAACCTCAGAATTCAAATATTCAAGGGAGGCGGTCGGGGAAAAACTAAAGTATCCTTGCCTAAAATGTACGCATAAAAAAAACAGGATTTTAAAGAGGAGACTCTATGCTTTCTAATAAAGCCATTAGTTTTTAATTTTTTCTTTTTTTCTCTTAGAAAACTTGATCGGAAGTTGCTGATGTTTATAAAATTGAAGATATATATTAATCGGGACCTCCAAAAAAAATATCCTTGTACATTCATCATCACTATACTTTTACTTTTGATGTAAAAATAATTAAAATGATATGCATTGTCTCTGTTTCATAAATCTTTTGTTTTAAAATAATCATTTTCTCTTATAGCATTCATTCGTCGCCATTTTTATTTCTAAAAACAGCCGGGACACAGCCGAGAGAAGTAAAAGGCTGTAAATTGTGCGTCCCGGCTATAGATAAAACTAGCTTCGTTATCTATGTTATTAATTCCATAAAAGAATACCAATCAAAAGCCTTATTATCGTTGTCGAGTGACGTGACAGATGTGTCACTTCGACCTTAAATTGGCATTCTAATTGTCGATGTAACAGATTTATAACAAGCAAAAGGACAAAATTCGTATGTAATTGTCGGAAAGTGGCGTCTGCAGTGATATTTTCCTCGATATGTGTGTTGATATCGAGAGTTTCATTCCACTGCGTCCTTCAGAGTCACGTCACTCGCCAACGATAATACAGCCAAGTATAAGGTAGTTTTGGAATAGAAATGGGAAAAACGGATTTTTCGCGAGATCCGACTCACTGGAAGTCATCTCAAAAAAATTTCTGTCGAATTTTAATAACCGGATCCGGTATACATAAACTTGCAATTCGGTTCTCTCTTTATTTTGAGTTAGAAGCTAACTAAAATTTGTGGTGTGAATGAAATGCTATGAACTAACTCAAAATTTGAGCTTTTTGTACGTGATAAGAAAATTTGATTATAAACCAGTTTTAATTCTAGGAAATTTGCAATATTAAATTCATTAAATTTTATTGAAATCCTTAATTTGAATTTCTTTTGTTTTAACTGCGCGTATAAGATTTCTTTCTGGAATTCCCTGTCGTATGTGGTGAATTTATTTCTGTTATATTTACCATGTGTCTATCTTTCATCCGAGTGATTTTTTCTTGTTGAAGAGCGTGAGTTCAAAGTTTTTGTAACCATATTACCTTCAGGTTATAATCTGACAAGTAGAACAGCTATATCTAACAGCAGGCGCGGATTCAAGGGGGAGTCACGGGCGTCATGCCCCCCTCCCCCCAAAACAGCCCGCATTTCCAAAAATAGAGCTGAAACAATATTTTGCAAACCGAAAAAAAAAAAAATCAAACGAACAACACCTAGGTAAACATCAAAACCTGAAACTAACCAAACTGAAATTAACTTTCTTTTTTGCACTCTGAAAAAATTGGAATAAAAAAATGACTGAATCAACAAAATTGATAATTTTCTTACACAAGACTGACATTTTTATTATTTTTTCTATATTTGGATTGCAGCTATACTTTATATACTATCATCTAAGGTTATTCTGACTTTGTTTTTTATTCATTGAAAAAATTCGGCTAGTGTTGTTTATTTGGTTATTTTTGTTATTAACTTCCCAGTATAGGAAGTTATTGTAATCGGTCCGAAAAATGAAATCGAAATTTTCGACGTAGTTTCATCATGTGTGTGTGCGCGCGTACGTATGTGGTCATTTTTTCCTGTACGATATCGCGCGAACCAAAAAAATATCGAATTCGTTGAGGTGTCGTTTGAAGTGTATTAACCGAAATATGATCTGAAAAGATTTTCATAAAATTCGGTCGAGCCGTTTGTTCGTTTAAGTGATTTTTGTACCTGCACGATATCGCCCGAACCACGAAAGATATTGACTTACTTGAGGTGCCATTCGAAGCGTATTAGCGACAATATTATCTGAAAAGATTTTTATAATATTCGGTCGAGTGGTTTTTTGGTTTCAATAATGACATACGTGATTTTTGTACCTGCACGATATCGCGCGAACTATAAAAGATATCGACTTAGTTGACGTGCCGTTCAAAGAGTAAAACCAAAATATGGTCTGAAAAGATTTTCATGAGATTCGGTCGAACCGTTTTTTTGTTTAAACGACGTTCGTGAATTTTGTACCTGCACGAAACCGCGCCAACCAAAAACTATATCGACTTATTTGAGGGGCCGAAAAAAGAATATTAACGAAGAAATGCTCTGAAAAAAATTTCATATTATTCGGTCGGGTCTTTTTTGTTTAAATAGAAAAACTTCGGCTAATTGTCAAAAAGCAACCTTTTTTGGGTTCTTCACAGCGTTAGCCTTCGAACAAAACATCACTTTTCAAAATCCGACAACCTTTAAAAATCGTGCAAAAATTTCGATACCTTTAACAAACATCACGAATTTCTCAAACCTTGGATTAGCACTTTTTGACGGGGAATTGTATTATACGCGTGATACAGGTTGAGGAAATTGTGGTTCATCACAGTTACAGTTTTGCTAATATCTCCGGAAAGTCTTGGAATTTCCAATTGAAGTCGTTCGCTTCCCAGTTTGTTAACGGCGCTTGAGTACGAATTTGAACACCCGTTTTAGTGCAACGGACGAAATTCGGAGGAAAAGTTTGTTTGCTAACGTCCAGGAAAAACAAATTCTCTAGAAAAATCTTGTGGATTTACCACTATTATAGTTACTTAAACTAGCTTCTCTCGGGATTGCTTTGTCATCAGTTCTGATACTAGCCAATTTTCCATTAGTGCTTAAAGTATAACTATTTTGTAAGAAGACAGTTTATTCCATCTACGTTCATCATACTGGGAAGTTAATCGTGTGGACCGAAGGGGTCAAACCCAAATCCCAATTAGTTTTTTCTATCCTGTGAATTTCGTTTTTGGCTAATATCTCTTAAACGGAAAGTCCTATCCTAAAATATTGTTTACAAAGTTTGTAGATCATGCGATTATCTACATAAAATGATACATTTTCCCGTACGAATCGCTGTTCACGAGATATCGCCGTTTCAAAGATTTAAAATACTCATCCCCTAATTCTCAAGTTGTATAGGTCATCAGACGTTCAATAAATCCTCTGTTGTACCACATGGCTAATATTTTCAGGGGTGATTCCAGGATGGTTTTGAAGAGAAAAATTTTCAGATTTTTAGAGTTCAGTTCGTCATGAACCACCTTGTAGCGTGCGCTTATAATAAATAGTTTAATATTTGAAGTCACGTGTTTTCACTTATATTTTAGTCTTTTCAGTAATCCCTTCAAGCTTTTTCGACAGGCCCCTCATCGAATTTTAGCGTAATGAAATTCTTGTTGAGTATGCTCTTGTTTTGGTAATGGTGCGTCCACAATTAAAAAAAGCGAGTGGAATAGAAGAGGGGCACGTAGGAGTTCGAATTATTAGTTATCTATAATTAAATATTGTGGTTACGCTCATATATACCTACGTATTTTTAGTGTAAAAACGGAGGAGGGGTCGCGCCAATTCTCACGAAAACTCACCAAGGGGAGCGGTGGGGTCGAAAATCGGCTCAGAACCACAAACCGATTAATTGATTCATTTTAAAGATGTGGATCCTTGAAGTGACCTATCTGAATTAAGCTTGAACCAAATATGACGTGCCCTACCGTAACCATACGTACAATCACGAACGCACATATGCAAGTTCATTAAGTCAATTTATGTAGCTCGGTGCATTATGAACATTCTAGTTCGTACATTAGGGTACGTACGATCGTGCGGTACGTCATATTTGGTTCAGGCTTTATCCATTTCTAGTTTGGAGAATTGATTTTAAAGTAAAATCAAAATATGTACATAATGTTCACCCGCAAATAAGCGACCTCATTTTTAACATGCGCAGAGACGTTGTGCTAGCTAGTTACAATACAATACAATACCTCCTTTGTGCGGTTTTGCCCCTTTCTTCTAAAAAATTGGTTTTAATAAATCATCGTGGAGATATAGCAAAAGTTTACAGTTGTGTAGAAGAAGAGGGAACGGCCGAACTACAATGAGGGTCTTATTTGGGTTATCTGTAGTCTTGCATAAAAATCGGTTTTAGGTTGTTGTGCCATGTTCTTTGTGGTCTTTAGAAGATATTATAACCTTTTGGACAAAGTAATACATTTTTTTATACTTTATATTATATAAAAAATAAAAATCCAATGATTTAGTTATGTAGTCGATGTCTTCCGTAATATTTATTTTAGAAAAAGTAGGCGAAGATTTTGTTTAGACTGAACTATCCTTCAGCTACCTTTACTTCTGAGAGATCATTTAAGTCCCATACGATTATACTATGAGAAATAACTTTTCCTTAACCGCGCCATTGTGTTTAAAAAATAATGAAAAATATAAACATTTTTTACCAACAATCTCCTGTAAAGTAGTTTTATTTCTTCTAGTGAAGGAATAGATTCTATTGTCCATGTCAAATTATAATGATCCAATGCTCCACTCATCGCTGGAGATATAAATTCTGCTGGGCCCGGCCTGCCGGAGACTTCAATGTATTTTTTCGTTCTTCCCAGAGCATTATCTGCCACACAGCTATAATTTCCAAAATCGGAATGTTGAAAATTTCTAATAATGAGGCTATATCTGTCATCCTTCGAGTGCATAGATCGTCTATCAGTTGGATCCAAAAGAAATGAGTTTTGATACCAAAGCATCTGAAATGAGAAATGGTAAAATCGTTTACTAAACTATATTTTTATTTATGGTTGTGTAAGTTAATGTATTGCGGCGTGTGCTATTTATTTGTTGATAAAAATTTTGTTTTGAAATAAAGAATTTTTGAAATCGGTGCTTTCCCTTACTTCTCCTGTTGTTCCGGTTTACTCACTGGGCTAATATACATATATGGTAGTCAGCCATCAGCGGAGTAGGGGGAATAACATGCACGTGCCGCAACTATTTCGGACTGATGGAAGTGCGATCATAACCTCCTAGTGTTGACCATTCTATGAGAGAGGGGAAGGGTGATATGATCGGGCTCAGTGGCGTAGCGTGGATTCGTGCCACCCGGGGCGAACCATAAATTTGCTGCCCCCTACTTTCGAATTGATTCTTTTAATCAATGAATCAAAACCAACTTGAATTTCAAGTAATTTTCAATCCAAGAATTCAAGGCATCATGTAAACGCAATGAATTATATGTAACTAATGAATGTTCGGTATAGTGCGCGCTAAAATAAATGGGAATTTTACGCACAGGTGAGGAAATGACAACTCCACATACATTAACATTCCGTGTATGGATAAAATTCAAGCGCACATGCATTTTATTTTCCCTTTTGAAACTCGTTTACCGGGAACAACACTCCACCATAGCATCTGACCAGGACAAGAGTCGCGTAGTGAGACGGATTGAATTGTGATTGAAAATATAAATGAGCCGATGATTTCGGGCTTTAAACGAACGGAATGACAAGGTGCACTTTTCTTTTCGAATCTACTTTCGTGGTGAGGATTTGAGACTTTCACTGCGCATTAAAAAATCGATTTTGAGATTTCCAATTGTTTTGGCGCAGGCTATATCCGTGTTCAAGGTTGCCCTAAATTATAAACTTTAACAAACCCAGAGAGCTGGAATCAGTAATTTCTCTCTGTAATTTATTTCAGTCTGTCTTTAGATAGAAAGCCTCGTAGACGCGCGAGCTTAAGCTTAAACTCTTCTCTGTTCCAATATCTGGAGATTTCATTTCCCATCATCGTAGCACAATACTATTACAGGCGATTTTAACGACAAATGCGGCAGCTGTTGGAGCCCTTCTCAAACTTCAGCATTTACAGCTCGCGTCATAAAAGAAGGGAATCTTAATATCGCTGTTTCCATGCACATTGAGAGTCTCATACAAGAGAGCAACGTCACTCTGTTTGTATAAAAACGAACGAACGAACTTACAACAAAACTACAATTCAACTGAAAATAAACAATTGAATCAATTTTTCACCACAATCTAACCGACTGATTTATTCACAATTGGGCAATCCGCTGTCAGCTGCCAATGCACACCTATCGTGTTTCATATGCGCTAGTCCAGAAATAAGGTTCATATTTATAGTCCAGAAATAAGACCAAACCCAAATGAAAAGTAACGCAGAAGTAAAGTAGACGTAACTTCCACTGAAGCAGATGTAACATCCACTTACTTCCAAGTTTTTCACTCTCATACAGGGCCGGCGTTTGGCTTTTTTGCGCCCGGTGCAGCATGCCATATACATATTGCGCCCCCTTCATTGTTGTTCATTTTTTTGATGGCAGTAAAGGAAAATGAAAGACGACACAAACACTCATTGAGAATGAAGGCGCGGAATTTTTCTTTCACTTTTTTTTAAATTGCGCCCTGTCAAATTGCGCCCAGTGCAAATAAACCAGTTGCACCTATGAAAGCGGGCCCTTGCCTTTGTCCAATCAGGATTTGCTTCGCGATCTTGCTTTTGTGCTGAGTTTACTTACGCTTTAAGTTCACAAAACTCTCCCGCTAATGCTGAGTAATGCTCTCCGATGATTTTCATTATGAGCTGCACTTCCTTAACTATTTCCAGCACTAATAATACTATAAACTCGAATCTCCATAACGGAGGTCTCTATGTCGTTCTCCAATCCTTTATATTTCGAAGAATAATAGATGGTCACTGCACTGCATGTATTGGTTTCTACGGTAGAGTCTTACATAACAAAGCAGTCCACTTAACAACCTTACTGGACATAGAAGCCGCTTTCAAAAACTTCAGAACAGAGGCGATCCAGGTGTTTCTCGCCGAAGTAGTGATCTATAATTGTACGACTAATTTGAATTACAAATCATGACCTATGGCACCGTGACCAGCCAAGAAAGGATAGACGACAAAATCAGGCGAACTAAATGAAATTGCATTGGTCACACCTTGCAGAAGACAATGGTAAAGCGCACAGAAGATGCATTCCGTGTAATATATGACAATGGGATCACCTTTTCAATTTTTTTTTTTTTTTTTTAAATCTTAAATTCTGAAATTGCGCCCGGTGCAAGTGCACCATTTTCACTTATGAAAGCGCCGCCCTTGCTCTCATACATTTATATCGAATGGTACCTAACTTCACCTCACTTCACTTCCCTTCCCATTTGGGTTTGGCCGGTAGACACCATCAGCCAGGACATCGTGCTGGATGTGGCAATGGTTAGGGCTTCATGTTGCCGGCAAGATCTCTAGCTCAGTCCAGTTTGGCCGCCGCCCCTAACAACTACGCCGCCCGGGGCAATGGCCCCCTCGGCACCCCCCACGCTACGCCACTGATCGGGCTAGTCCCTTCCAAGTAAGGTTGGCGTGAGGCTAATAACCTCACCCGTAAAAAACAATTATTACATTCAATTCTCACATAAATGCTGAATTATGCATTCCGTCAAATCAATCAAATACATATGCAAATATAATATATGACGATCGGCACAATAGCACAATATTAAATGATTTTTTTAAATTTGCCATTCATAAAAGATATCCGACTGTGGTTTATTGGGTAGTTAATTTCGAAAATGCCTAACGTAAATATTTATTACTTGAGTTTAATTTTTGCGCGGACACGGTGCGGATGCGGTGTGGACGCGGTGCGGATATGTGTGTCCTGATCATAATGCTGCGGGAAGGGCTGAACGACCACCATCCACCACATTGATGGGTGCAGCGAGGCGCACCCTGATCCAGCTAATTAATAAAGGAGAATGCAAATATTGGTAGCCACCTCCAATAGCTAGGAATATGTCGTTGGATGGGTATTTTTGAGCTGAATATAAGTTACTATGTTACTAATCTTTGTCCGTTTTGAGAAATACGGTCAGAACTGTACAATGATAGAGTTTTACATATCACCCTGTATTTTTGTAACCCTATAACCCATCTCCATGGGTAACCCTATAACCCATTTCCAATGAACGCCTCCACCTATCTATAGTGGTAAAATTAATGCTTCCCAACTTTAAGAGTTATAGGTCATCAAAGTCCAGCTTTGGGGTTTTTTTTTTTAAATACCAACTTCACCTACGTCTTTCTCCAAAAACTAAGTACCTATCCAACGACATACTATACATAGCTATTGGAGGTGGCACCAAAACCCATAGATTTTCTGGCATCCTCTTTTAACAAAACTAGAATTACGTATGCACTTCACTCGATGAGCAACACGACAAAAACTTGAATGACACAAAGGCTGCGTTCCGAAATATAACCCAGTATACTGGGTAGTGAAAATGACGTCATTGGTTGATGCTATATTTTAGTTGTGTGAAACGGTGTGACGTACTGGCAATCACAAAAATTTAAGATATTGGTGGCTGAAAGAGTTTCGAGTTATAAAACTTTCATTTGACCTGCTGTTAATCACAGCGTAAACTCTTGATTTTACTCTTTGTTGCTGGGCAGTATGTTGGGTGATATTACGGAACACGGCCAATGTTAGCCAATAGCGGACAACATTCCCAGCGGGAAATATTAGAAATGCTGCCAACCGGAGCACAAAAGAATCGCTTTTATACCACTGTCAAAGGAATCTTTTCATAAGAACATGTTGTCCCAGAGAGAAAATCAATATTTTTTAGAGTCATTTTAACAATGAACTATGATGAACCTCATCGCGAAATTGCATTGAAAAAATTCGTACTTTTTAATACTTTCCGTATACGATAAAGTACTATATAGTGTCATAAAACTGGTAAATGCTCTATTTTTAGAATCGCCTCCGCGCTTGGACATGCAATGTTAAAAAAGAAATGTACGGTACATAATAGCCTTATGACACTGGCTTCATCGACGGCTGAAAATACTGGCTTTGCTAGGCTGAAAACTGAAAGAAAAAATTCAAAGGAGATTTTCCCATATGTAAGAGTGAGAGGAATATACTCAAACTTTTATCGGCTGAATTTTAAGTGTTATAAAAAGTCTAGAAAACTGTTATAAAAAGCATAGGGAAAGAATGAAATTCATGTCCTTTTTCCTATGCTTTTTATAACAGTTTGCTACATATTCTAGACTTTTTATAACAGTGAGTGAGAATCGAAATAAATTGAAGTAATAAATTGAAATAATTATAATTGAAGTGGCAGCAAATATAATTGAAGTGAGAATAAATAATATTTTATTGAAGGGAAAATTTTTTGAATTGGGGCTCCCGAGTAAAATCGCTCCAAACAATTTTTGATGTGATTAGTATGATTTTTAATTGCCCCAAAGTAATTTCAAATCGTAGGAGACTTATTTTTGTTGTTACAACGAGCGGCGCGTTGTAAATTGGGGGAGTCTAAAAGAAAAATATTGTTTTTTTAATTTTTTTATAAATAGTTGTTGAAGTATTTTTGAAAATATTTGAAGCTATTGTTTTACTCTGGAGGACTCAGGTCAAACAAGATTTTTTAATGAGGAAGTAGCAAATTGAAAGGAAAAGAACAAAGAATTTTAATTTGCCTGATGTTCACCATGTTTAATATTAAATACAATAAATTTAAATTACATAATTTAATTTTAATCATAATAAATTTGAATATTTCAAATATTTCCAACGGATTTCTTCTCCCCTTAACAATTATCTGTTTTAATAATCAGATAATCGTTCTTACTCTCACATGCTATCTCTGTCCCACAGTATAACGGATTTCGTCATTTTCAGCCTAGCCAAGGCAGCATTTTCAGTCTATGATAAAGCCAGTGTTATAAGGCTAACTAAGAGAAGCGCTTCCCTGCTTCAAAGGAACCGATTCAGATTGTGAATCGCTTCATTTCCCATTTTCCCCTGGGTTCCTTTGGCAGTGGTTCTTGTGTGCTTCGGTGGGAAGCACCCCAGCGGGAAATTTATCAAGCGCTGCCAAAAGAAGCAAGAAAGCAGCGCTTCCTATTCATATGTTATGGAAGCTCTTTAGAAGCACCCACTCTATACTCTCATTTTTTGCTTTGTTTTCCTCCAGTTCTTTTTTATTCTCCACAGTTGGTAAATTTGTGCTTTTATAATAATCGTGTCTGTTATGAAATACTATTTTTGGTGAAAACAAAAGCTCCAGGAGCTTCTCAAAAGCTTCCATTTCCCTGCTTCGATTGCGCTTCTTCAACACTAAAATATAAGCGCTTCGCTCTGATGACATGCCTGTGTTAAAAGGAAGGGAATTGGGATATGAATAAGAAGCGCGTTGGCATTCTATTTCAGCGCTTCAGAATTTATTCCAGAGCGCTTCAATTCCCCGCTGGGACGTCTAATATTTCCCGCTGTAAAACACACATACATACTTCTTTTCTTTATGCTTAAAATGCTATCGGGACCTTGAAAAATGAAAATACGTTGAAAATTACGATTTCGATTTTCGTACCGATTGCAATAAGTCATAGTCCACAAATCATCAAAAATAAAATTTAGGGCCTTAAGGTGAAATAAAAATATTGTTTTTTTTTTTTTTTTTTTTTTTTTTTTTTTCAATTATTCACCTTAGTTCTTACTCTTTCCTTTTCGCTCTCATAACAAGTTTACCAAAATGTTGAATCGGGGGTGTTGACATGTGTAAACGATACCATATTCTTGGAACAATCAATCATTGCCATTTTCCTGATTGGCCTACTGTTCATTGAATTGTTATAAATTTATAATGGATATTTTTTGCTATCATATAATTGAATTTATGTATAGTGCGTACTCAAGTGAAAAATTATATTCGTGGTTGGAAAATAATCGTTTTGTGTGAATATTTTTATGTCCTTTATGTCAAGTATTTTCTTCGATCAAACTTTTCGCGGTCAAAATGCAAAATTTGTTGTAGTAGTTTCGTTAAATAATCCTACTGATGAGATGATATTCTCTGTTTTTCCAAATATTATTATGCAATATAGAATTGTATATGGTCAATAAATTTTTTAGTTCAGAATTTTTTGTGCATCTTTTTTCGTTTTTTGTCATAGTCATTGCATCTAACCTTTATGACGTAATTGGTCTGCTGATGGTGATATAAATTATTTTCTTAGTGTCTCTTGGAATATGTATAATAGCATTGATTTGACCCTTCTGTTTTTGTTTTGAATTGGTTCTTCATTTGTTTCTAGTTAGTAGGTAATTTTAAGAATATTATTTCTGTTAATTAATTCCTGATCCCATCATTCTTTCAATTTCAGGATATTAATATTGTGTAGGGCATATTTTTCTTACTTCATTTTCTATTAAATGGTTGTTTTGTTAATCTATTACGAATAGGGAATCCCATCCCGCATCAAAATCTAAATCCCGCAAGCCTGCGGGATCGAGGTCAAAAATCCCGCGGATCTGCGGGATTTCCGGGACTGCAAAAAAATAGATTTTGTAGGGTTACTTGACATATACTGTGTTTGCATAAACTGGAGTTGAGTATTTCTTGACTTTACAGAAAGCTTTTCCCCTCAAGTTAACTCGATGACCGTTCGTGATTGATGTGACAGATAAATAATATAACATCGTGTCTATATGTATGTGCAGTAAACCAGGTTTAAGCCGACGTGCTTCGTCGAGTTTTTTTTGGATTTACCGAAACTTTACCCAACCCCCGTTTTCAATGGCGCTTCCTCTGAGTTAACGCAGGATAAACCCTGCATGTAAACTAATAATTGATCACGCTCGGATACACACACATAAATAAACTTAGACGAATTAAAGCAGTATTGCTTTTGAATTGAATTAAAGCAGTATTGCTTAGTAGCCAGATATCTTCAACTAACGAATTTAAATATTTTGTGGAGTGTAAAGCCTCAATTATACTGGACGCAATGGAAAGCAACGAAAAGGGGTGGAATTTTGCTGGTTATACTGATGGAATCGAACGTATGCAAAATATCATTTGTATTTCCTAATTTTTCGGCAAGGGTTTGCCAAATTTTGTACTTATGCTTAAAATTTTTAGTTTAGTAATTTTTGAAACTTTAATCCGGTCCGTTCCTTTTATTGCGTTCAGTATAATTGAGGTTTAAGGCCCTACGCACACGATTCGACTGATTACAAATACCAATTTCATCAAACTGGTCTCACAATGATCACACGCGCACAACCAAAATGAAACCTTTGTCGACACATGAGTACAACTGACTTTGAATCAACCCGTGTTCTGTGCCCACATATGTTTTTCAGGTCAAAATTTCAAATAGTTCAAATCAAGTGCAACCACGTAACTGATTTCGCTTCTGACCGGCGAGTTTCATATCGGTATCGTTTATTTCGACTCTTGTATGGATTCCCACTTCCATACACGAGTGAGACGACGAAACAGATCATGTGCAACTAGAATTGTCGACTCGGGCTAGGAGGGCCTAAATCAAGGCAAGCGGTAGTTTGCCGAGTTCGTAAGGGCAAACAGCTAATGCCTTATTTACGCCTAAACATAGAAAACAAGGTGTTTTTTTTTATAAAATTATGCGATTTATCACCTTTTTATAAGCAATATAAGTAATTTTTCATTTGTAACCGATACCCAAAATATAAATAATTTATTATTCCATGAGTTTTTTTTCCTATCATTCTTCGTTTTCTTTATTTTTACATTTTTTACATTTCGAATCGAACTTTTTTCTTCTCCTTCAGTCTAAAAAAGTGGGTACTCAAAATTATTCTGTCAGATGGCGCTCTAAGTTATTTCAATTGCTCAATAAAGGAGATGGTGCTACTAGTTAGTCGAAAAGTGTTTACTCGAACTGTTGATGCCAGATGGCATTAGATGATTAACAAAATGTATTTATTTAAAGTGGTTAGTCGCAACTATGGCATCAGATTGCGTTAGGTACTATAAAAAACAGGTAGTTCACAGTACAAATGTACAGTAAAATTTGAAATACCGAATGCCGAGTTCGTAATCGTAATTTATTTCTAAAAATATGACATATTCCTTACAAGTTAGTCAAATCCAGCACTGTTGATGTCAAATAGCATTCCCTATTATTTCGATGATTAACAAAAAGGGTACGCATGGTACACGTCTCAAGAGGGCGGACTACCATTTCTTCACCACCACCTCGACATAGGTATCAATTGAAGGGGTATCATAAGTAGAATACCATAAGCGATATAATATACTCAATATCTGGTTAGATCCATGGCTGTCATCTCAAGAGGGCGGATTATCATTTTCTTCACAACCCCCTCGACGTGGGTATCAAATGAAAGGGTATGATAAGTAGAATACAATAAGCAAGTATACTCAATAAATAGTCAGATCCACCGAGGCCACCTCAAGAGGACGTATTGCCATTTTCTTCACAACCCCCACGACATGGGTATCAAATGAAAGGGTATGATAAGTAGAATACAGTAAGCTATGTCTTTATATCCATGGCGGCTGTCTCAAGAGGGCGGACCACCATTTCTTCACCACCACCTCGACATAGGTATCAATTGAAAGGGTATCATAAGTAGAATACCATAAGCGATATAATATACTCAATATCTGGTTAGATCCATGGCGATCATCTCATGAGGGCGGATTACCATTTTCTTCACAACCCCCTGGACATGGGTAACAAATGAAAGGGTATGATAAGTAGAATACAATAAGCAATATAGTATACTCAATAAATAGTTAGATCCACCGAGGCCACCTCAAGAGGACGCATTACCATTTTCTTCACAACCTCCTTGACGTGGGTATCAAATGAAAGGGTATGATAAGTAGAATACAATAAGCTTTGTCTTTATATCCATGGCGACCGTCTCAAGAGGGCGGACTACCATTTCTTCACCACCACCTCAACATAGCTATCAATTGAAAGGGTATCATAAGTAGAATACCATAAGCGATATAATATACTCAATATCTGGTTAGATCCATGGCTGTCATCTCAAGAGGGCGGATTACCATTTTCATCAAAACCTCCTCGACATTGGTATCAAATGAAAGGAAATAAGAACAACATTATAAGCGATATAGTATACTCAATATACCGTTAGATCCACGGCGGTCATCTCAAGAGGACGGATTACCATTTTCTTCACAACCCCCTCGACATGGGTATCAAATGAAAGGGAATGATAAGTAGAACACAATAAGCGATTTAGTATACTTAAAATATATTTAGATCCACGGCGGTTATCTCAAGAGGGCGGATTACCATTTTCTTCACAACCCCCTCGACATGGGTATCAAATGAAAGGGTATGATAAGTAGAACACAATAAGCTATGTCTTTATATCCATGGCGGCCGTCTCAAGAGGGCGGACTACCATTTCTTCACCACCAACTCGACATAGGTATCAAATGAAAGTGTATCATAAGTAGAATACCATAAGCGATATAATATACTCAATATCTGGTTAGATCCATGGCGGTCATCTCAAGGGGGCGGATTACCATTTTCTTCTCAACCCCTCGACATGGGTATCAAATGAAACGGTATGATAAGTAGAATACAATAAGCAATCAAGGCAAGCGGTAGTTTGCCGAGTTCGTAAGGGCAAACAGCTAATGCCTTATTTACGCCTAAACATAGAAAACAAGGTGTTTTTTTTATAAAATTATGCGATTTATCACCTTTTTATAAGCAATATAAGTAATTTTTCATTTGTAACCGATACCCAAAATATAAATAATTTATTATTCCATGAGTTTTTTTTCCTATCATTCTTCGTTTTCTTTATTTTTACATTTTTTACATTTCGAATCGAACTTTTTTCTTCTCCTTCAGTCTAAAAAAGTGGGTACTCAAAATTATTCTGTCAGATGGCGCTCTAAGTTATTTCAATTGCTCAATAAAGGAGATGGTGCTACTAGTTAGTCGAAAAGTGTTTACTCGAACTGTTGATGCCAGATGGCATTAGATGATTAACAAAATGTATTCATTTAAAGTGGTTAGTCGCAACTATGGTATCAGATTGCGTTAGGTACTATAAAAAACAGGTAGTTCACAGTACAAATGTACAGTAAAATTTTGAAATACCGAATGCCGAGTTCGTAATCGTAATTTATTTCTAAAAATATGACATATTCCTTACAAGTTAGTCAAATCCAGCACTGTTGATGTCAAATAGCATTCCCTATTATTTCGATGATTAACAAAAAGGGTACGCATGGTACACGTCTCAAGAGGGCGGACTACCATTTCTTCACCACCACCTCGACATAGGTATCAATTGAAGGGGTATCATAAGTAGAATACCATAAGCGATATAATATACTCAATATCTGGTTAGATCCATGGCTGTCATCTCAAGAGGGCGGATTATCATTTTCTTCACAACCCCCTCGACATGGGTATCAAATGAAAGGGTATGATAAGTAGAATACAATAAGCTATGTCTTTATATACATGGCGGACTTCTCAAGAGGGCGGACTACCATTTCTTCACCACCACCTCGACATAGGTATCAATTGAAAGGGTATCATAAGTAGAATACCATAAGCGATATAATATACTCAATATCTGGTTAGATCCATGGCTGTCATCTCAAGAGGGCGGATTACCATTTTCTTCACAACTTCCTCGACATGGGTATCAAATGAAAGGGTATGATAAGTAAAATACAATAAGCTATGTCTTTATATCCATGGCGGCCTTCTCAAGAGGGCGGACTACCATTTCTTCACCACCACCTCGACATAGGTATCAATTGAAAGCGTATGATAAGTAGAACACAACAAGCTATGTCTTTATATCCATGGCGGCCGTCTCAAGAGGGCGGATTACCATTATCTTCACAACCCCCTCAACATGGGTATCAAATGAAAGGGTATGATAAGTAGAATACAATAAGCAAGTATACTCAATAAATAGTCAGATCCACCGAGGCCACCTCAAGAGGACGTATTGCCATTTTCTTCACAACCCCCACGACATGGGTATCAAATGAAAGGGTATGATAAGTAGAATACAGTAAGCTATGTCTTTATATCCATGGCGGCTGTCTCAAGAGGGCGGACCACCATTTCTTCACCACCACCTCGACATAGGTATCAATTGAAAGGGTATCATAAGTAGAATACCATAAGCGATATAATATACTCAATATCTGGTTAGATCCATGGCGATCATCTCATGAGGGCGGATTACCATTTTCTTCACAACCCCCTGGACATGGGTAACAAATGAAAGGGTATGATAAGTAGAATACAATAAGCACTATAGTATACTCAATAAATAGTTAGATCCACCGAGGCCACCTCAAGAGGACGCATTACCATTTTCTTCACAACCTCCTTGACATGGGTATCAAATGAAAGGGTATGATAAGTAGAATACAATAAGCTTTGTCTTTATATCCATGGCGACCGTCTCAAGAGGGCGGACTACCATTTCTTCACCACCACCTCAACATAGCTATCAATTGAAAGGGTATCATAAGTAGAATACCATAAGCGATATAATATACTCAATATCTGGTTAGATCCATGGCTGTCATCTCAAGAGGGCGGATTACCATTTTCTTCACAACCCCCTCGACATGGGTATCAAATGAAAGGGTATGATAAGTAGAATACAATAAGCTATGTCTTTATATCCATGGCGGCCGTCTCAAGAGGGCGGACTACCATTTCTTCACCACCACCTCGACATAGGTATCAATTGAAAGGGTATCATAAGTAGAATACCATAAGCGATATAATACTCAATATCTGCTTAGATCCATGGCGGTCATCTCAAGAGGGCGGATTACCATTTTCATCAAAACCTCCTCGACATTGGTATCAAATGAAAGGAAATAAGAACAACATTATAAGCGATATAGTATACTCAATATACCGTTAGATCCATGGCGGTCATCTCAAGAGGACGGATTACCATTTTCTTCACAACCCCCTCGACATGGGTATCAAATGAAAGGGAATGATAAGTAGAACACAATAAGCGATTTAGTATACTTAAAATATATTTAGATCCACGGCGGTTATCTCAAGAGGGCGGATTACCATTTTCTTCACAACCCCCTCGACATGGGTATCAAATGAAAGGGTATGATAAGTAGAACACAATAAGCTATGTCTTTATATCCATGGCGGCCGTCTCAAGAGGGCGGACTACCATTTCTTCACCACCAACTCGACATAGGTATCAAATGAAAGTGTATCATAAGTAGAATACCATAAGCGATATAATATACTCAATATCTGGTTAGATCCATGGCGGTCATCTCAAGGGGGCGGATTACCATTTTCTTCTCAACCCGTCGACATGGGTATCAAATGAAACGGTATGATAAGTAGAATACAATAAGCAATCAAGGCAAGCGGTAGTTTGCCGAGTTCGTAAGGGCAAACAGCTAATGCCTTATTTACGCCTAAACATAGAAAACAAGGTGTTTTTTTTATAAAATTATGCGATTTATCACCTTTTTATAAGCAATATAAGTAATTTTTCATTTGTAACCGATACCCAAAATATAAATAATTTATTATTCCATGAGTTTTTTTTCCTATCATTCTTCGTTTTCTTTATTTTTACATTTTTTACATTTCGAATCGAACTTTTTTCTTCTCCTTCAGTCTAAAAAAGTGGGTACTCAAAATTATTCTGTCAGATGGCGCTCTAAGTTATTTCAATTGCTCAATTAAGGAGATGGTGCTACTAGTTAGTCGAAAAGTGTTTACTCGAACTGTTGATGCCAGATGGCATTAGATGATTAACAAAATGTATTCATTTAAAGTGGTTAGTCGCAACTATGGTATCAGATTGCGTTAGGTACTATAAAAAACAGGTAGTTCACAGTACAAATGTACAGTAAAATTTTGAAATACCGAATGCCGAGTTCGTAATCGTAATTTATTTCTAAAAATATGACATATTCCTTACAAGTTAGTCAAATCCAGCACTGTTGATGTCAAATAGCATTCCCTATTATTTCGATGATTAACAAAAAGGGTACGCATGGTACACGTCTCAAGAGGGCGGACTACCATTTCTTCACCACCACCTCAACATAGCTATCAATTGAAAGGGTATCATAAGTAGAATACCATAAGCGATATAATATACTCAATATCTGGTTAGATCCATGGCTGTCATCTCAAGAGGGCGGATTACCATTTTCTTCACAACCCCCTCGACATGGGTATCAAATGAAAGGGTATGATAAGTAGAATACAATAAGCTATGTCTTTATATCCATGGCGGCCGTCTCAAGAGGGCGGACTACCATTTCTTCACCACCACCTCGACATAGGTATCAATTGAAAGGGTATCATAAGTAGAATACCATAAGCGATATAATATACTCAATATCTGCTTAGATCCATGGCGGTCATCTCAAGAGGGCGGATTACCATTTTCATCAAAACCTCCTCGACATTGGTATCAAATGAAAGGAAATAAGAACAACATTATAAGCGATATAGTATACTCAATCTACCGTTAGATCCACGGCGGTCATCTCAAGAGGACGGATTACCATTTTCTTCACAACCCCCTCGACATGGGTATCAAATGAAAGGGAATGATAAGTAGAACACAATAAGCGATTTAGTATGCTTAAAATATATTTAGATCCACGGCGGTTATCTCAAGAGGGCGGATTACCATTTTCTTCACAACCCCCTCGACATGGGTATCAAATGAAAGGGTATGATAAGTAGAACACAATAAGCTATGTCTTTATATCCATGGCGGCCGTCTCAAGAGGGCGGACTACCATTTCTTCACCACCACCTCGACATAGGTATCAATTGAAAGTGTATCATAAGTAGAATACCATAAGCGATATAATATACTCAATATCTGGTTAGATCCATGGCGGTCATCTCAAGGGGGCGGATTACCATTTTCTTCTCAACCCCTCGACATGGGTATCAAATGAAACGGTATGATAAGTAGAATGCAATAAGCAATATAGTATACTCAATAAATAGTAAGATCCACCGAGGCCACCTCAAATGGACCCATTACCATTTTCTTCACAACCCCCTCGACATGGGTATCAAATGAAAGGGTATGATAAGTAGAATACAATAAGCTATGTCTTTGTATCCATGGCGGCCGTCTCAAGAGGGCGGACTACCATTTCTTCACCACCACCTCAACATAACTATCAATTGAAAGGGTATCATAAGTAGAATACCATAAGCGATATAATATACTCAATATCTGGTTAGATCCATGGCTGTCATCTCAAGAGGGCGGATTACCATTTTCTTCACAACCCCCTCGACATGGGTATCAAATGAAAGGGAATGATAAGTAGAACATAATAAGCTATATAGTATACTCAATATCTGGTTAGATCCATGGCGGTCATCTCAAGAGGACGGATTACCATTTTCTTCACAACCCCCTCGACATGATTTAGTATACTCAAAATATATTTAGATCCACGGCGGTTATCTCAAGAGGGCGGATTACCATTTTCTTCACAACCCGATCGACATGGGTATCAAATGAAAGGGAATGATAAGTAGAACACAATAAGCGATTTAGTATACTCAAAATATATTTAGATCCACGGCGGTTATGTCAAGAAAGCGGATACCCATTTTCTTTACATAGCTCATCGACATGGGTATAAAATGAAAGGGTATCATAACTAGAACACACTAGCATGAAATAATTAAACACGTGCATTTGCGAACGAGTTCAAAGGAACACTCGAACAAGGTCATTAGAGCAGCATGTTAAAAGAAAAATCGAGCTGGTTATGGATCAATAATTCCATAGTACAGAAAAAATCTTGGCCGAGAAACTCGAAAGGAGCTTATGTTTGTTTTTTTACAAAGGCAATAATATTAATTTGAATTCCTGCATTTTGTTATTTTGTTATTACCTACTTATAAAATAAATAACAAAATATAATGAACAATTAAATACATAATATTTCTTTATACAGAAGATTATTTATTTTTTATTTTAGAATGTATTAAAACAAAAAAGAGTGATATCCCACCAAAAAAACATTAAAAATGTGAATTAGAATTTCGTGGGCGCGGAAATTATTTATTGGGACAGTTTAAAACACACTTATAACAAAAAGAAGTGATATGGATTAGTCAAGATGAATCGTTAATAGCATGAAATAATTAAACACGTGCATTTACGAACGAATTCAAAGGAATTTTACAACAATTTTAGAGCATGAATCTTAGCTGCCCTTCGAAATGTAACCAATTTTATTAGAAATACTATAGACTGAGCCACGCTGAATTCATCAAAGATTCATGCTAGGTATACAACGAACGCGCCAGCCAACTTTTTCGCGGTTGATAATACTTTATCGAGTTTAAAATAAAAATTGGCAGTTATATAATTCCTTTGAATTCGTTCGTAAATGCACGTGTTTAATTATTTCATGCTATTAACGATTCATCTTGACTAATCCATATCACTTCTTTTTGTTATAAGTGTGTTTTAAACTGTCCCAATAAATAATTTCCGCGACCACGAACTTCTAATTCACATTTTTAATGTTTTTTTGGTGGGATCTAACCTACTTTAAATATTTCCCCCCTAAGTACCGGTTCATATAAGAGGTCCTTCTACTGCCCAAATCCCGCCAATCCCGCGGATCCCGCACGTCTAGCTCCGCTTTACCGATCCCGCAAAAATAGTGCGGGATCCCGCGTTTGAGGGCACCTCAAAGAAGTCGATTTAGTTTTTGGTTCACGCGGTAACGTACAAAAATCACGAACGCCGTTTAAACAAAAAAACGGTTTGACTGAATTTTATGAAAATCTTTTCAGATCATAGTTTGGTTAACACTCTTCAAACGGCACCTCAAATAAGTCAAAAATAAAAAAGTCAAAAGTCAATTATGTCATTTACACCAAAAAACGGCTCGACCAAATTTTATAAAAATCTTTTCAGATCATATTTCCGTTAATACGCTTCGAACGACACCTCAACGAAGTCGTTATCTTTTTTGGTTCGCGCGATGTCGTGCAGGAAAAAATAACCACATACGTACGCACACACACATACACACACACATACTTCCTCTCAAATTTTTGCTTAAAATTCTCTTGGGACCTTGAAAAAAGAAAATGCGTTGAAAATTTCGATTTCGATTTCGGACCGATTACAATAACTTATACTGGGAAGTTAAAAAAAACCTTTCTTGCTACTACGTTACGCTGCCCAACTTACTGCCTTGTTCAAGTAAATCATTGCTTTTGGAGATAATTAGGTTATAGTAAATGTGGCATATTTTATTTGAATGATGAAGACTTGAAAGTGCTTGATGGTGCCTTTGCCTTCAGGTGCATTTTCAGTCCCTCACTACCAGATGCATTAACGATCACTTCCTGACGGAATCTTTAAAAGCTCTTATCAATATTCAAATTCGGGCGGGATTGGGATTTATCCAAGCCTCTACCAGCTAGAACGATGCTTACATGTTCTAATCAAATTAGGAAATTTTGTGCTTCTTTTTTTGCTTTGCTCACAAGTACTACCAAGTAGCAAAGGAACCCAGATATCATTGTTAATGTCTGTTGGTAAATAAATCACTAATAATCTTAATTAAAAATTGAATAAGTTTTAACGGTACTCTATCTCTATCAGAATCTCACGATAATAGTGTTTGTGAGAATATTGCGTGACTCTTGCTCTTGATATTGGTCTTGCACAATTAGCTTGGGCTTGGTCTTGCGAGCATAGCTAAGCCCTGGCCTTGGGCTTGGTTTTACTAAATGTGCAACTCCAAGACAGGACTGCAAGACCGAAACCATTTTTGCTCATAACTAGTGAATGCGAAGTCAGTAGCAGAGGGAACTGAAGCAATTTAAACTCGAAAGGTAAATCGTTGGAACTTATCAGTAAATGTGGAATTATTAGGATCTCTTCCCCTTGGAATTTACCGTTGATGGTTTTTGCTTCAACCAGATTCGGCGCTAATATTTTGATGGTAAGTCTAGTTCCGCTGAGCAGATTTGGTGCGTTCAAATTTCAAATTAACGTCAGATGTGAACCAACTTTTCTGGTGGCTCCAAAGTATTAACAAATTCAATTGGATAATTGACCGCTTGTGCTTCGTCCATTGCTGTGTCAATCGATTTGTATTTGACAGGTTTCTCGAGCAGTTTTATTTGAATTTGTTCATAATAGAGTAAGTGCCCAGGAACAAAAAAATATTCATACATACTCTGTTGAAACTTTTTGTATGGATTAAGGACACCTAGTCTACCAACTTTTCTTCTACGAAAATTTTTGAACCCGCGGCTTTTTTCCTCCACGCTGCTCGAAGGTCGACCTTTTTATGGTATCCAAAAAATTTATAGATACTGTTTTTTTACCAATCATCTAAAGGGTGTCTACCACCCCAAAACCTGCTAAATTATGGGCTTCCAAAAATTTATTAATAACCAGCTGATTTTTCCAGGATCGTTTAAGAAAAATATTTGGAATTACATGGTATATGTATGTGTCCGACAAAATTTGTTTGCCGAGTTCACCGTCCGACGAATCAAAGTCGTCTATTTCATGAAGGGGAAAAATTTATACATAACATCTTTTTTCTTTTTTATTTCATTTTATAATAGAAAAACATACATTCCATAAATGTAGATTGTCCGACAAAAAAACATTGTCTTTAACGTGAAAAAAAGGAACCAAAATTATAATTAACCATCTGATATTTTCCATACGGCTTCATAAAAATATGTATAATACACTTCCCACGAGGTGTATTATACAGTCAGCGTCAAAAGTATCGCAGAGTCCATTTCACGCGTCATCCAGCCATTCATCAATTCCATCAGTCGTGATTGATGAAAATCAAAATATTCAGATAATTACATCAGTCATCAGCTTATGTAGACGTTAGGTTATCCATCAGTCATACCAGTGACTGTGGCAAAACTGGCAGCAACACCTGCCGTCTGATAAACGCCTTAAATTTTATGATTTGCCTTGACTATCGCCGCCATTTGGAAACTGAAAATAGTGCCTAATATCTTAAAATAACGCTATCTTTATTTTTCAACAAAATTTAATTAAAACTATAAAATCAAGAAAACTGTACTTTATTTAACAAAAAAAAGCTCTAAACATATCAATCAAACTTGAGGTGATACTTGGAATTTTATGTTTTAACATTTTACAATTGTAGTGAAATATTTTATAAAATATTTTGTTGATAAATAAAGCATTATTTTAAGATATGAAGCACTATTTTCCGTTTTTATAGGACGAAGGTATTCAAGGCAAAAGATAAAATTTTTAGGAGTTGCATCACTTATCATGCTGACTGTTGGTGCAAATTACACTGCCGATCACTCAGTCCTCTCATTAAAACGATTTGTGTATGAAGCATTCACGAAAGAGAGGCATCGTGTAACGATTGTGATGCCTGTGTAGTTGTACAATAGATACGAATGAGAAGTTGAAGATGTTATACTTGTGTTAGTGTGATGGATGCAAGAGAGAAAAAAACTCCTATTAAACCGGTTTGTGTATGAGGATAATAAAAGAACTGATGGATAGTGTAACTTAGGTGATACACCGTCTTTCTGCCTATACTCGCTCTAATTTTCTCGAGTATTCAAAGTTTTTATAAAAGCGTGTGTTCGTTCTCCATTTCAATATAAGAATATCGGTTGCCTTTGCTAGAAGCATTCTCGGCTTGTTTGTAAAATACAATATTTTGCTTACGGTTATAGTTACCATTAATTGTTTATTGTGCAATTCCTTATCTCGTAAGTCGGGGTTCAGGCGGAATAAACTCAATAAAAGCAATAAACTCCGAAAAAGCAATATTAATGTTTATTAGTTGTGTTCAAAATTACTTCTTCTTCAACATAAAGACAGTATGCGAGGGGATAATCTAACTAGGATTTAGTAGAAGACATTGAAAACAGATACGGATTTGCTGGAGGTCGTGGTCCGTTGTAATGTCAATGTTATAAGAATTTTTTTTTGTCGGACTATGGAGTAGTCGAGATTTACGTGTCCGACATTTAGTATCAGTGCTTACAATGCTCATAATGGCCCCCAAAATGTATTAATAATGAAAAAACATAAGTTTGGTTGAAAAAACTTATTTTCTGAGTCAGTTTTTTTTTCATTCTTAATATGGGTTTCGGGGTCGGGGCCATTTTGAGACTTGTGAGTGTTTTTAATCGACTTTTTTTTACTTGTAAATGATAGCACAATCTTTGAAGAAAATTTTAAGCGCTCGTACGTTGATGCAGCGAAATCCATGGACCAAGAGGAACGTTTTACAAGAACGCCTTTTTTTTATAAAAAGTGAAATTTCAAGGAGACTGTTCAATACTTCGCAACAAAAATAACACAATTATTTCACCCAGTAAGAAGCAATATTTTCACCAAATAACAAATATGTAAGTGGCGTTAAACAAAAGTTATTAACAAATTAAAAAAATCCTGATTTTCGACAGTTTTTCTTATTTTTTACTATGTTTTGTGCCCTAACCTATAATTTAATATACATCAATCAAAAGATAATTTGAATAGCTACAACTTTATAATTTGATTTTTTCGATAAGAGGTCACGTTTTTCTTTTATTCGCTAAAAAGCGTTTTTTTACACTTTCCGCGATTTTTTAGGTTAGGCTATCTTTTTTAGATTTTTTTTTCCTATATGACCATATTTTTGTTTCCTGTTGGCAATTAACGCAAAAATTACATGGAGCTATTTTAGATTGATTGGACTACTTATACAACACACGAATTTAAACGTTAGGCTCATAGTGCTCTTCTTCATC